>JBBBDQ010001648.1:522500-835000 GCA_037127315.1 Ascarosepion bandense
CATGGCGCGTTATCTTGCATAAATACAGCTGGTTGGCTAATTGCAGTTCTCAAATTAGGTACAACATATTTTGTCAATATCTCTTTGTATACAGTTGCATTAATTTTACCATACAGCCTAACAAGAGGTCTCATACCAGCAGTTGAAATCATGCCTAACACCATCACACTTCTTTCTTCCAAATTTAATGATGCTTTTAGTGCACTGAGGCAAATATCGTTCTTTAGAACTGTGTTGAACAAACCTTCTCCCATCACAATCGAACAGGTTAAACTTTGACTCATCGCTGAAATGAACACAATTCCACTGTTCTTCTGTCCATATGACATGTTCAGTGGCAAATTTCAATTGGCTCATTTGATTCTTTTTAGAAATGTAAGGCTTTGTAGAGGCTACTCGACTGTTCAGATTTATTTCATTAAGTGTTGGGAAAATAGTGTGCCTTGATATTATAATGCCAAGGTTAGCATCAGCTCTTTTAGAGATAGTGGTTGCTGTCACAAATGGATCCATTTTTTATTCTTTACCAATCCAGCTGTTTTCCCTTGCAGTTGTTTTCCTAGGCCTGTCAGGCGGTTTCTTGGCTTCCCATGACCCAGTTTCCTCAAGTTTTCTTAAAATACTATGAATAACACTTTAGATTTCCCCACACTCTTTGAAACATCCCCAATTGAGAGTTTATCTTCATTACGTAACTTGACTATCAGTCTTCTAAGTTCCAATGATGTCACAGATTTTTTCATCATGTTTACAGTGCATGAGCTAGTAAAGAGCTGGTGTAATTTAGTAAAATTACCCGATTTTATATTCTTACCCTAAAATATTTTCAATAATGCAAAATAATTATAAAATTTTATGGATTTATTTAATCATTCTGATGTTTTTGATCATCTATTTTTTTAATGTTATATAATTATTCTTATAACGTTATCAAAATAAGTTTATCGAGCTTTATATTTTGGAATTATATAACTTTATATCCTTATTCTTCCTTGATGAAATGTTCTATGAAGATTTAAAATAAAAAGTTATTTCACATTTAGACTTTTTCTTAACATCGTTCTGATCTTTATGCACACTACTGTGTGTGTGTGTGTGTGTGTGTGTGTGTGTGTGTATATATATATATATATATATATATTCTTTACTACTTGCTGACATAATTATTGCAGAAAAGACAATTAACCTTCTCTGCACTAACTGTTGAACACGGACTCCTCTAAGTCTAAGAGTGTAAGAGTGGAACAGTATCTTGCAGGAACAATTGTTGTAAAGTGGGTTGCAAAATGTAGTATTGAGACGTACACATTGCTCACCCAACTATGATATTCACTAATATGTATTATTAATATGTAATATGTATTATTAAGACATGTCCCTCATGTGATGAACTCTTTTCATCACTTATCTTTTGTGCAAGTGTTTTCCTTACAGTATTAATAATCTGAAGCTCCAAGCTCTATTTTTTTTTCTTTGGTTGAGCTAGTAATCCGTTCAAATCGACTGCCATTGGAATGTAGTCAGGCACATGATAAACTACACATTTAACAATTAAACAACCTGCACAGAGCATAATACACATGTTAGCAAACATGGCCCAAGAAAATTATCAGTAGGCACTGATACTGCTACTCTCTACAGCAGTGGTTCCCAAATGGTGCGGCATATCTCATATGATGCAGCAGAAGAGGATAACAAATGAGGCAGAATGAATGAAAAACAATCAAATATTTAGAAACAGTTTAAAAAACTCATATGCCATAAAACAAATTATTATTGACTGATTTTATCCTTCTGATATTTTTGCATTATATCAAATATTAAAAACAGAGTAACTAGGCTCTGCAAATTGGAGGAGAGAGTTATCAATGATAATATAATGATTTTAAATCCATGGTTATCTCTCTTTAACCTCTCTTTTTTTTATTTTCAAATGTACACTTTGTCACATAAAATTTGGTGAGGCACAAACAAATTTTCATTCCGAAAATTTGGCCCAGAGAGAAAAGTTTGGGAGCTACTGCTCTATAAGAATGATGAACCATAGATGAGTAATAAGCCACTGAAAGAATTATGAACTTATACAAGCATTATGATAAACAAAGACAAAAATTGTTTAGTCCCCATGATTCAAAATGTCAAAATGGATTATTATTTCTTGTTATAACATAGAGAATTCTAGAATTCCCAGCCTGAATCCCACATCCTTTTGTTTTGCTGTGAACCAATTAGAAATAAATACAGCATTGGTCAGTCAATTATGTGCAACACATGATACACGCTTAGGCGATAATGTCTCAAAAGAGACATGACTGACTGGGCAGAAGATTTTCCCACAGTAAATTGCCATTACTTTCTGCAGTAGACTGGTTAGCAATTAAGGCTATAGAATCCAATCTGTCCTTTTATTTGACCCATAGCTGGAGAGAAGAGACAAATTAACACCTTTCCCCAAGAGTATTTGTGCATAAGTGAATGCAACAAATTCAACTGGAATTTGAACTAGGCACTCATATTTCTCATTCTGAGCCAATATCCACAGTACCACAATGCACAGGAGATCCAAATTTCAGCTTAAAGTCAAAATGCAAGGGGCCTGATGTTTAAAAATCTATCTTGATTTTTTTTTTTACCTCTACATCTTGGTGGTGGAATATTCCAATATCCACTGGACTGGCAGGTGAGTTCATTCGGTCCCACCATTTCATAACCCTTATTGCAAGTGTATGTGGCGGTATCATTGTAGTAGAAAACTTTCTTGCTGGTCATCAAAAGGCCATCTCTTATTGGCAGAAGAGTTGGGCAGTTAACCTCTGCAAAGAAGAACACAAGACTGAATGAAGATTAAACACAAAAAACAAAATTGTCTATATTTCTGAGATTAGGTATTGTAACTCTTTACACTCTTTACTTTGTTCAGACTGTTGTCCATATCTCAAAGGACACATGGATAAACGCATTGGTTGATGAGATGAGGTATTGTAACTATTTATCCCCATTGCCAAGAATTGGAATGTAACATGTGCTAATCATTAGCCAGTTGGTGTAAAGTCATAGCAAGAATTTCATGTCGTATATGCAAATGGTTCTTTTCAGAAGCACCTGGTAAGAATATCTCTATTGCGGATATTTTCTTTCTTTCAGGAATTGGCTCTGTGATTATATGGTTTATTTGGTACTCTATGAACATGGTCTGCAGAGTCCTGTAGCTTCTGTGACAGATGTAAAAATTCGGCCCAAAATTAAATGGCGACCACAACACGGTGATAAGAAGGATGACTCAAGCATCCACACCAACAGTATAACTTTATTTCTTTGTTTAAATTTTTGGTTAGTAAACATTTCTTTTACATACATATATTATAAGATTCACAGTTGTTCCAGAGGTATCACAATCACAGTTCTCAACAGCTTCCTTTGCCATATTTTCTATATAACAATTTTTTAAATTTTTTTTACAGATATACGTCATACTATTTACCCCATAGAAAGATTATTTGGCCACATGCCCAAATGGTTAGAACATTCGCTTTCTGACCATGAAGCTTGGGTTTGAATCTCACCATGGTTGATTTGTCAGGGAGGTGACTTCTTGATGTTATCAGACTAAAAAGAAGCAATCCCAGTGTGCAACACCTTTGGAAAGTGCCTGAAGATCATACCATGAGTTAACACAAGCTTTGTGACTGAAATTGAGTACATGGCTCCCTTTGAGGGGCCATTGATGGTTGTGTTAGTGTGAAGTCACAAGTCATTATGACCAAGTGTTTGAGTGTCCTCGTGTTGTTCAGACTGTTGATCATGCTAGATAATGCACTTTCTCCCAGAAATTGTAACTAAGGTCCGCTCAGCATAGTTGTAGTATAAACCATAAGTGGGCTCTGTTAGTGTGCATGAGCAAGTGTCTGCAATAGGAATTAGCTGACTGCCTCAAAAGAGGTATTCTCGAATAAGAGTGTCCAGCTATTATATATATATATATATATATATATATATATATATTAAAAACAGAAATAAGGTTGTTTCAATGAGAGAAATTGGTATAGAATAAAAAGTGTGAGAGACCGTGAACATTTTGTTTAAAGTGTATATTTATTGTTGTTGTTATTATACATGTTATGATATATTAAATGTCCATAATGGTATTTGTGATGCTACATGTGTTTTGTGTCTAAAGTTGACTCTCTTCAGGCAAGTAAACTTGTGACTTTACATATCAAGATCTGTTTGTGTTTCTGATGGCCAAAGTATCATGTATAAATAAGTAAGTAAATCAAGTGGTGCCACACGGTTGAAATGTTTGTGAGATTGGACTTTTTCACATCAGCATGTTAAGTTTCTTCTGACCAAAGTATCAGGTATAAAATGGATAAACAAATAAATAAATCAAGTGCCAACCACTAAGTGATTCTGGGGTTGGGTTTTTTCACATTAAATTTACCTTGGAGGCACTTTTCTTATCAAGGAATTTTTTGCTGACTTGCAACATTGGTTTGTAATTGTTTTCTGTCGGTCATCTGGTTCTTTTTATTGCTTTGGCAATACTATTTAAATTGGGTGTGTATGTAAGTGGGTGCTTTGTTTATTTCATCTTCATGCTTTAAATTTGTTTTTTTATGAGTCATCAGGTTCTTTTTATTGTTTTGGGGATACTATTTAATTTTGATGTCTGTGTGTGTGTGTTTTTTTCTCTCTGGTATGTGCTTTAAGTTTTTCATGTTGTTCTGTTGAGCAAAGGCTTGTATTTTTTCATGAATTTTTAGTGCGTCATAATCTGTATTTTGGTAGATAGGAATTATGCTGAATTTACTTCCACAGCATTCATGTAAATGTTGGGAGACATACAATTTCTGGTTACTTACTATTTTGATATCACTTTTATGAAGGGTTACCCATGTATAATAATATGTATAATAAAAACAATAAATATACAATTTAAATAAAACGTTCACGGCCTCGCACACTTTTTATTATATATATATATATATATATATATATATATATATATATAAGTATGTATGTACATATATACGCAAACACACATATATTATGAAATATATTATTCAACATATTTTTTAATTTATTTGTTTAAAACCTTATTTTTAATGGATGCACATTTGAGTAGATACTGTTTTTTGTTATTAAACAGTATATTTATTTACATTTACCAGCCTGAGTTAATGAGAGATCTTGTTAGGAAAATATGTGTCTGCTGTTGGATGCATATTTCCTTAAAAGTTTTCTCAATAATTCAGGCGGGTAGATATAAATGACTATAAAAACAGTATCTACTCAAATACGAGTATGCATTAAAAATAATGTTTAATTTATATATATATATATATATATATATATATATATATATATATATGCCTCAGTTGCAATAAAATTGGTGCAAAAACACAACTTACTTATACAGGAATGGTTGAAATGTAAAGTATCACCAATTTTTGTTCCAGTTTCATTTTGGGCCAGAAAAACATCATTTTGTCCATCATTTTTATACAGCTCGTAACCTATTTTGCACGTGCAAATGTAGCCACCTTCTGTGTTGATACAGATATCACTACAACCACCATTGTTTATTTCACATTCATCAATATCTGGAAAAACAAAATTTGATCAGAAATTACATTTCAAACAAATTGAACTTCATCTAATTCTGAGGCGTAATTTTTTGAGTCTCTTGACAAGGAGGATTTGCATTATAGTCAATCCTGACTTGATAGTTAACTTTCAAACTGATATGATATGGCTTCCCTCTATCTTTTCTACAAGTATTTTTTGGTAACTGCTCTGACAAACTTTTTGCCCTGATACCCCAACTACATGTTGTGCAACTAGATGAAATTAGTGGAAGTGTTAGATATATGGTCCAGTGACCAGGTTAACTATCCAGAGATGGAAAGGGTTAAATATATGGTATCGCGATAACCAGTATTCGAACCAAGGGGCTAGAGTGTTAAACATTGTGCCATGGGTATTATACTGTTTTGAAAAGTGGGTTTGGCGATGTGCAGTACTTTATCCACTTTACAAAATTACTCTCCAGAATCTCTTAGGCTTTTGATAAATTTTAGGGACTTAGAAAAAATCCTTGAAACAAAAGGAGTGCAATGAATGCATACAGACCTAGCAACCTGGGAGTATGCAATTGTTACACATAGTTTGGGGATGTTGGTCATCACTTTATCAACCATGGCAAAGGGATATTTCAGAAGGGTGCCCCAAGTGATTAGGTAGTCCTCTTCATGGACAGCCTGCTTACCTGCTAATCATTGCCTTCAATTCATCTTTGGTATTACAAGGAGTTTTGTAGGTCCCTTGCTAAACTTTGCCCCACATGTAATCAAAGGGGTTGCAGTCTGGGGAGTTAGGGGGACCAGCTGTAAGAGGTTGTAGAAATTGTCTGACAGCAATGTATAAGTTTTCCTGCTTGTGTGGCAAGTTGCAGAGTCCAAATCACTAGACATAGGGTCTTCCAGCAGCCACCTTCTTGAACCAGGGTAGCACTACCACCCCAAAGCACTTTATGTAGGCTTTCATGTTGAGTCTGAGGCCCTGTGGGAAGATGAATGGAGGCATAACATAGCTATCATTAGTGATCACACCAAACATCTTCATAATTGACATTTGACTCATCCAACTGTTTCTAAATCCTGTGCACTGTCCTTGAATTGACAGCCAAACACTCTGAAAAGTTTGTATGGGAGCTTCCAGCATAAATGCCAAGTAGTACAGCATGCCAATTCGCAATTTCTGGCAGAATCAATTGTGGCATGGTGCTCTTTTTTCACAGACGGTGCCCAACTGACCCTACTAAACTGCGCAGAGAACAAAATCAAAAACAAACAATGAATAGGATGCACTAAATTGAAAATAAGAAATGGCGAGAATTTACCTATTGCACAATCTATGTGCAAGCTTTAGTAAACAGCTCTCTCATGCTGGATTCTCTTGTAATATAACCTGGCTGCCAACAATTGTCTGACAGCAATGGTGACACTTGTGTAGAATAATGGGTAGTCAAAGAGAATCATGCACTTGGAGGAATCTTTGTAAGAAATCAGTTTGTAGATCAGGTTTCAATGACATATTTTTGTAAAGAGGGATTTGTTGAGAGTCAGATGTATTACTGGAAAATATATTTTTCTTCAAAACTGTATTCCTGCTAATACATTCTTCTCAAAAAAAAAAAAAATAGCTAGAATTTTCACTATGAAAATCTATTTTTATACTTTCATAATGTTTTAACCTTAGTTTGGAGGCTAACTATTTGCCCATAGCTGGGACCCTAACAGGTGCTACCATCCCAAGTTAGGGCAAACTTGGGAATGGCAGTAATTAAGAGTGATTTCATGCTCCTCAAAACCTTATGATCAGCAGCCTTGCTGCCAGATGTAGTTTATCATCATACTCAGGACACTCTTAGAGAAGTGTCTTCTAGAATACTGTTGCATCATCTTCTAGATCATGTTGTGCTACACATTCTACCTGAATCACAATATGGATTTAGGCCAAACTGAGGAACAATCAACATTATCTTCACTGCCCAACAGTGTCAGGAGAAGTGTAGGGAACAGCAGTTAGACCTTTATCTGTTTTTCATCGATCTCGCAAAGGCTTTTGATACTGTGCATAAGACAACTCACTGGGGTATTTTTCTGAAGATTGGGTGTCCAGAAAAGTCCTGGGGGCCCATTTTTTTTCTTCTTGAAAAACTGAAAGTATGTGTCTGTCAGTGGAGAACATTTAGAACCTATTCTAGTTGAATTTGGAGTGAAGTAACTGACACCTATGCTATTTGCTATCATTTTTGCCATCATGATCTTCTTTACAAAGCAATGCTGATATACACATTTGTTATCACATCAGTAAGGCTTTTCAACATTCCTTGATTTGCTGCTGTGACTAAGACATCTGTTGCTTTAATTCGTTATCTTCTGTATGACAACAACTGTAATCATGTTACGCACAGTGAGAGGGATTTTCAGCTCATAATGGACTGGTTTTGAATTTGAACTTACAATCAGTCTTAAGAAAACAGTTGTTATTCTTCAACTGACAATGGGGAAATTGTGCATCCTGTCATCAATATTTGTCAGGTGTAATAAGCTAGATGTCATAGATTATCGAGATCAGCGTTTCCCAAACTGAGAAAAATTTATAATTGTGCATCCTACTTTCAGCATTGTCAGGTGTTATAGACTAACTGATTTCCTAATGCTTTATTTTTCTATCCACAACAGGAAGTTTAAAATAAGGGGTAAAGTATGTCAAGTGGCTTAGCCTACCTTTTAATTTAGAGGTAAAATCCAAAACAGGGAAAATATTTTTTGAATTGTTTAATAAACACTTCCCTGAAAATTCTGAATTACAAAAGATCTTTAATAAAAATACAGTTAAATTAAGTTACAGCTGTACTTGTAATTTAGAAAATTACATGAAAAGACAAAATGACAAAATTTTCAAAAATAATGTGCAGCAAGACATCAATGAAAAATGTAACTGCAGAGATAAAAGTAAATGTTCACTTGGAGTTTGTAGAACTGAAGGAATTATTTACAAAGATGAAGTACAATATATAAATGAACAGAACTAAGTATAGATGGAGTGTAGTGAAGGCAATTTTTAAAAAATGATGGTATAAGCACAAAACATAGAAAGCCTTAAAAATTGTACCAAACTAGCCAACTGGTTATGAAAATTAAAAGAAAAAATTAACAAAAATCCTAACGTAAGCTGGAGTATATTGAGAAAAGCCAAACTTTACAACAATAGTGATGTCTGCCCATCATGACAAGAGGAAAACTATAATAACATTTCCAGAACAAACAAAAATGACTAAATGAAAGGTCGGAAGTCATGTTCAGATGTACATGCATTAGAAAGTACATTTTGGTTTTGGATAAATCTGGATGAATGTATGTATAATTTATTTACTCCACCTTCAATACTATTTCACTATTTGTTACTTACTCCTCCTCTTATATTGAACTTCCTGTTATCATGGTTTCAACCTCTTGATATTCCCAGGCATTATAGACTAACTGATAACCTAACGCTTTATTTTTTATAATTATATAGGTTTATTTTTACTCTCATGGCAACCTTTTAGAGAGAGTGGGCAAGAAAGCTATGGATTGTCTTGAAGGAGGGCCATGATTTCAAATCTATAATGAATTGTTTCAACCTCATATTACTCCATCTAGTAGGCAGTCTTGGTCTGGATGTTTATATTATTTAAACAAGGTTGCTTATTTTACTGCATGAATTACAGTATAACAACTAATACTACAAAAAAATGCTAATTCCTTCAGTCAGTTAAATGCCATACATGATACACGCTTGGGCAATTATGTCTTGAAAGAGACTTGACTGACTGGGAAGGAAGATTTTTCTGCAGTAAGTTGCCATTACTTTCTGCAGTAGACTGGTGGCCAACCAAGGCTATAGAACAAATCTAGCCTCTTATTTAACCCATAGCTGGAGGTAGAAGAGATGTATTATATTATTATATTGATAAATAGTAATTAGTGGGGGATCAGTTTATTACTTCATGAAAATATAAAACCGACCCACTTTATGCCCAGTAGAAGCTTTAATTATGTTTCTAACTATTATATTCAGTCAATCAGTTAAGTCAGTTCAAAATAGAAGCCGATGAAGTTATTTTTTAGATGTTCAATTGTATCAATGAGTCATTGATTACTCTTGCTATAACAGAAATCACTTTTTGATCAGTAATGTAACAGTATAAATATTCAGTCAGTTAGGTGCCATACATGATACATGCTTCATGTCTCAAAAAAGACATGACTGACTGGGCAGAAGATTTGTCCTGCAGTAGGTTGCCATTACTTTCTGCAGTAGACTGGTTGCCAAACAAGGCTGTAGAACCTAATCTGTCCTGTTATTTAACCCATAGCTGGAGGGAGACTTGACAGATTTATAACTTTCCTAAAAGTATTTGTACGTAAGTGAATGCTGTGAAATTCAACTGTAATTCAACTGTAATTCAAACCCGGCCAATATCCACTGCACCGCAAAGCAAATTCTTTACTAAAAAGAAAATACAGTCAGAAATAGAAAATTATGTAACATGACACTTGCTTCATGACACTTGCTTGTGTTTATTGTTTGATATCTTTTCCACATCAGGTAAAATATTTGTTGATGACAAGAGCAAAACATTAGCCAGGTGATCATCACCCAAACTTGTTTTTAAAACAATTTTTAGTAGATTTCATGTTTGAAAAAAGTTGTTCACAATCATACATACTTCCAAATAATGATACCATCATTTTCATATTTCTTGTAAAAGTCAGCAATGTATTCGGAATGAAATTTTGAATTTAAAAAATTCATCGCATTATAAGTCTATTAACTCCAATTTATATTTTTTATGCCACTTGCTTCACAAATTAGATAACTAGTGTCCAAGATGTGTGTTGTGGTAAAGTGGATATCAGCTCAGAATGACAAATTGGAGAACAGAGTCTGAATTTCAATTGAATTCGTTGCACTGACTCACATGCAAATACCCTAGGGAAAGGTATTAATCTTCTTTTCACTCCAGCCATGGGTTGAATAGCGAAACATATTGGGTTCTAGAGCCTTGGTTGGCAACCAGTCTACTGCAGGAAGTAATGGTAACCTATTACAGAAAAATCTTCTGCCCAGTCAGTCAAGTCCCTTTCTGGACATGATCATCCAAGCATGTATCACATATGAAACTTAACAGAATGTCCAGTTATTAAGCTGGAGGGTTGGACAAAAATCCTTTATGAACCAGATGTAGCTCAGGGGTTGCAAACCCTTGCTCTATGGGATTAATCAATTCTATTTTTAATCACATATCCTTATTATTCTAAACCTTATTTTTAGTGAATACTCCACGTTTTTGTAGATGTCCTGTTTTTTGTTCTTTTTAAACAATGAATTATATCTACTGGTTTTGCACATTTGAGAAACTTAAGAAAACTGACAGCATTCAAACATGCATCCCTGCATCTAATCCACCTGGTCACAGAGAACAGAACAGCTCAGCAAGGATTGATTATCCTTTTTAAAGAAACTCATTCTCGCATTGAAAATTTATTCTTGAAAGTGTGCTGACATTATATTTTTATCTCAAATGTAAACAAAGAAGGTTATATGCCCAGCAGGCCAGTACCCATAATTATATACCCAGCAGGCCAGTACCCATAATTATATACCCAGCAGGCCAGTACCCATAATTATATACCCAGCAGGCCAGTACCCATAATTATATACCCAGCATCTATATTCTTTAACAAAAGTGACAGTCGAAGATGCGAGTTATAAATTGGAGACATCAAATTCAACTGATTACACAAATTTGTGAAATGTTTTATCAGATGAAACTTTGACATAAACATCTGACTAGCGAAAGATGCCTTTCAAAAGATAGCAAAGTATTGACAAACAAGAAAATTTCATTAGAAAGAAAGAAAAGAGTGCATGGCTGTCATATAATATCAACATTTCCATATGTTTGAATACTGGAAAATTTCCAGACAGATGAAGAAGAGACTTCAGGCTACAGAGATGCAGTTCTACAGAATGATGCTGACAATACCATGGACAGAACATGTGACAAAGAAGGAAGTTTTCAGGAAAATGTTAACAAAATTGAAAAGCTGAATTTTCAAGGACACATAATGAGCAAAGTGGAAAACCACAATAACCCATGTCCTGTAGGTTGGTTAGATCTTATGGCACATCAACCCTGTTGGTTATATAGTGCCAAATCCTGTCTCTCTCTCTCTCTCTCATATATATATATATATATATATATATATATATATAATGTGTGTGTGTGTGTGTGTGTGTGTGTATATATTAATAAATATACATACTGTCATACATTGATAGCACAACTCTGAATTTCATGCATAATGCAATCATCAGGTGCGCTTTTCAATCTGACAGTTCAGTAGATTTCAATTGAAGTTCACTCGATGTATATGAGAGTTCACTCTTATCAAGTCAAGTAACTGCTTTTCAATAAGAGTAAAAATTTAAATATTCTAAGATTACATGTAGATAAAAAATTAAAATTTGAAATTAAATTTAAAAAATATTAAAAGCAAGGAGAAAAATAAAATTCAAAGAACGTTATTCATAAAATGTAAATATTTAAACATTCCAAGATTACATGTAGAAAAAAATTAAATTATATATATATATATATATATATATATATATTTATTTATATGGATATAATATACATGTATATAACATTTAAAACCATTCTAGTTATTTTGTGGGTACATAAAAGAAGAATGGGAAAAGAGTAGGAGTGTTATTTATATTAGGATTACTTACCTGTACAGTTGGTTTTGCCGATAAGCATGTATCCTTCATGACATTGACATTCAAAACTCCCTTCGGTGTTATTACAGGTACTCTTGTTTAGTGTGCATGGATTACTGTTACATTCATTTTGATCTGAAAAAAATCCAGAAATTTTAAACTTAGTTGCAAAATTAAATCTAATTTATGTTTTTAATAAGAATACCATTTCTATTTTGGTAAAAAACATTTAGGACATATGCAGCCATGGCCCTCCACAGATTCCTCTTCTTTTTTATGTGTGAATTGTCATAACTTCTTGGGAAAGATAGTGGAGTGGTTTCACATTGCCTTCTTAACAATTTGATATTCAAGCAGCATTGCAACTTTTCTATCAAAAGGCTTGTTACTACCACTTATTGTAGAGAGGCACCATTTTTCATTATTGCAACATTCGGTCGAGAAATTCGTTATTGCAAAGCAAAAAGTGACTTATTGAACTTATTGTCAAGAAGTTCATTACTGAGATTTATTGTTGAAAGGCACATTATTGCCACTTCCTATTGAAAAGTAAATTATTGCAATAGTTTTCATATTTTAATAATTAGTAAATTTTTATAAATTTATGAATAACAAATTGTTTTCTCATTTATTTCTTTATAAATTGCTAAATGACAAATATTGCATTGCTTTAGTTTTAATTGTATTAGTTTTTAGAATGTTGTAAATATAAAATTATTCTTGTAAACAATCCAATAGGGTTTGATATTTTTATTGTAAATTTGCAAGAACAAAAAAAAGTATTAATTCATTTTCATCATATATTTCGGTTATACTACATTTGAGGCCTTCTATACAAGAAGGTATTTTCCATCATGTACGTGAAAATCAGTTAAGCATAACACTAAGTGTTTGTCTGTTAAAGTAGATGCTTTTAGATTCCTTTTTAACAAAAACTGAGTGGTTTATCTCAAATAGATCAAAAGTTATGGCATTTCAAAAGCCAAAAAACTTTAAATACGATTTTCTTGATTTTTATTTTGCATAGTAATACATTCTAATTCCAAATGCCTCAATTCCAATTATCACTTTTAAAACAATAAACTTTGCCGAAGTGTGAAGATGGTTAAAAAAGTGCTGTCAAAGGGAAAAAAATGTCCTTTTGACTCTTCATTTTTTTTTGCAGGTATGAAGGTTCATATTTACAATAAATTCTTTTTCTTTTCTCCACATAGATCATTTGATTTATTTTAACTAAAATAAAACAAACTTTTTTTTAACAAAATGCTAACTTCAGTACCAGCAATTTAGGCATCAGTTATAAAGTGTAATAATAATAGCCCTTGAAGAGTTATTGCCCTTAGTTTATGGCATACATCAGTTGAATAGAATAAAACATGGCCTCCTACCTTTGAAAACTATCCTGTCTTCTTTAAATATTACTACATAAAGTAAATATTGGAACATAACTTCATTATTCAGTCAGTTGAGTGGCATATGCAATACATGCTTGGACGATTATGTCTTGGAAGAGACGAGACTGACTGGGCAGAAGATTTTCCCACAGTAGGTTGCCATTACTTTCTGTGGTAGACTGGTTGCTAACCAAGGCTATAGAACCCAATCTGTCCTGTTATTTGACCCATAGCTGAAGGGAAGAGATGGATTATACCTTTCCCAAGAGTATTTGTGCATAATACAACGAATTCAAGTGGAATTTTAACTTGGCTCTCTGATTTCTCATTCCGAACGAATATCCACTTCACCACAATTCATTATTACACACTTGAAAACATTTGTGAGGCTTCTGGCTACATCACATTGAAACTGATTCTTGTATGGTTACCAAAATTAAGCAACGTTAAGACTGGCCATTATCCAAATGGACTACTACTTGGGAATGCCAGGATCTGTAAATTTGAATGTGAGGGTAGTGTTGTAATGGCTCGGAATTATTAATCAGTGAACCAGGTTTCAATTCCAGTTGGGTTTATGTTCACTTAGGAGCAAATATCCTTGGGAAAGGTATGAATCTACATATTTTCCTCTCAACTATGGGTTATTAGTAAGACATGTATTACTAAAAACATTATCTAAAAAATAAAAAATCAAGTTGTGTACAAAATATTTAGATTTAGGCATTAAGTAACACAGAGATTGATATGTGGATAAACAAAATACAACCAACCAACATTTGTACTCATAAACAAACCTCAGGAACATGTATCGTTTATAAGAAGCTTCAGTGGTTCAACTCCTGGATTGAACTGATGGTAGATGATAGTTGAGTTGGTGTGTCAGGTTCATATTTAAATTGCTATGTAGATTTATGTTGGGTTTGTACTCTAATTGATGGTTAAGCATAAGTCAAGTTTATCATCTACAAGCATCTACCTGCTAGGTGGGGCCCTTTTGGACTGGGTTTTATTCCCCAACAGAAGACGCAGTCAAAGTATTTCTAGTCACTGAAGACAGCCTGTATATTTATTTTTTCCTTTCATTAGTCAAACAGAAGCCTGCTACTGATAACCCAGTGCAACCTGCATTATGGATGAGTCACTGATATTTAAAACAACTTGTCCACTAGTTTTCTTTCTGGTGAGGAGGATGGCATGTCCGCCTACTGGATGAAAAACATATTCTGTCAAAAACCATGTAAGGTTCATATAGGAGACAACAACCAACCTGTGTGTGTGTGTAAGTGTGTATAGATAAACAGACACAGTGAGAGACAGGCAGATGGATAGACACTGTGGCTGGGGGACAGACAGACAGACACTGTGGATGGGGGACAGACAGATGGATACTGTGGCTGGGGGACAGACAGACAGACACTGTGGCTGGACACACAGACAGACAGACACTGGGTGGGTTGGGGGATACAGAGACAGACAGACACTGTGGGCTGGGGGGACACAGACAGACAGACACTCGGTGGGCTGGGGAGACACAGACAGACAGACAGACACTGTGGGCTGGGTAAGACACAGACAGACAGACAGACACTCGGTGGGTTGGGGGACATAGACAGACAGACACTCGGTGGGCTGGGGGACATAGATAGATGGAGACGCCAGGCTGGGGGACACAGACAGACAGACACTCGTGGGCTGGGGGACACAGACAGACAGACACTCGGTGGGTTGGGGGACACAGACAGACAGACACTGTGGGTTGGGGGGAGAAACAGACAGACAGACACTCATGGGCTGTGGGGACACAGACAGACAGACACTGTGGGCTGGGGGACACAGACACAGACACTGTAGGGCTGGGGGACACAGACAGACAGACACTGGTGGACAGACACAGACAGACAGACACTCAGACAGACACAGACAGACAGACACCCGGGTTGGGACACAGACAGACAGACACTGTGTGGGCTGGGGGGACACAGACAGACAGACACTCGGTAAGACAGACACAGACAGACAGACACTCGGTGGGTTGGGGGACACAGACAGACAGACACTCGGTGGGCTGGGGGACACAGACAGACAGACACTCGGTGGGTTGGGGGACACAGACAGACAGACACTGTGGGCTGGGGGGACACAGACAGACAGACACTCGGGGCTGGGGGACACAGACAGACAGACACTCGTGGGCTGGGGGACACAGACAGACAGACAGACACTGTGTGGCTGGGGGATACAGACAGACAGACAGACACTGTGGGTTGGGGGACACAGACAGACAGACAGACACTCGGTGGGCTGGGGACACAGACAGACAGACACTGTGTGTTGGGGGACACAGACAGACAGACACCCCGGTGGGGCTGGGGGACACAGACAGACAGACACTGTGGGTTGGGGGACACAGACAGACAGACACTGTGGACAGACACACAGACACTGTGGCTGGGACACAGACAGACACCGGTGGCTGGGGGACACAGACAGACAGACACTGTGGGTTGGGGGACACAGACAGACAGACACTCATGGACAGACACAGACAGACAGACACTCGGTGGGCTGGGGACACAGACAGACAGACACTCGTGGGTTGGGGGACACAGACAGACAGACACTGTGGCTGGGGACACAGACAGACAGACACTGTGTACAAACAGACAGACAGACACCGGTGGCTGGGGGACACAGACAGACAGACACTGTGTGCACAGACACAGACAGACAGACACTGTGGCTGGGGCATCAAAGACAGACAGTATTCGTGTTGGGAGACACTAGGAGACAAGACACTCAGTGAAAGACTTGAATAACTGATAGTGTGCAGATGACTTTATATAAATATAATAATATGTCTTTTTTTTTTCGCTAAAACAGTTGTCTGTTCCTTTAATGCATTTTTATTATGATATAGAGACCCGACTCTAACAAAGGCCAACCTGTCATAAGACAATCTGACAACCTGGTCAGTCCGCCACTAACTGACTGCTTACCCAGTTTTCTATTTAGGGCTTTGTCTCTTGTTTAAAATGACCGCAACAATTATAACATACCTGAATATTTTGATAGTCATTTAAAATTACAAATGACTATCTTGGACAAAATTAGATTTACAACATTCTACTGCCAGATGATCTTATTAGGTCTGTCAAGATTTGTTAATGACATATCATTTTAAAAGCATAACATAAGTGGATTCCTTTTTTTTTTTTTTTTTACAGTGATATTCACTCTGTACAAAGCTTGGGATCCACTCAAGGTAAAAGGTTATCGAGGAAGAGGCACAGTTTAGGTAGAAAATGTGGTTAATTCTAGACTTGAACCGGTCAAGTTTGTGATTAGAGAAAACACCTTCTGGGGATTTGGTTCTACAGTTCATGGGCAACAACTACCCAAGTGGAAGTTGCATTTCACAAATGGAATATAGATGGAATGAGGGTGGATCTCTACAATGTGGTAGATCTTAGCCATTAAGGTTAGACCAGGTGAGCGAGAGCTAAGGGCTATAGTTCATTTGAGCACTTTCTATGGAAATAGCAATAAAGCAGCAGAAGGTTTGCAATGTTTTATCTGTGAGTAAGAGGTTGTAGGGTGGATAAAAATTTGTCACCCACAAAAATGCAGAAACACTTTTGGACTTCATAGGGACTGGAAAGTAAAAACTGGGCAGCACCTGCTCATATATGACAACAGTACTCAACTTTAAGCCTGATCTGGCACTGTCTTGGTATCAGGCTCAAAAAGATAATAGAAATAATGTAGGCAAAACAGTAAAGGAAAGCAAGAAGAAAGGACTATTGACTGCAAGAAAACAATGCATGATTGTCAGCAAAATAGATGTACGCTATATATTGCATATATCAAAACCATGCAGGTACAGAAATTTATCTAGCTAACATAGTAACTGACTGCAGAAAATTTGACACAAAAATAAGATGTCTAATAGGAAGAGTGAAAGATGTCTTCTAGAAAACAAGCAAAGTATTATTGCAGATTGGTGAAATACATACCTATGCACTGCATATTTTTATTGAATAAAATGCCATTGGTAGTGAGATTTCCTAGAGAGCATGAGAGTTCTGCAAATTGTTTTGCAGTTCCATTGATGATATATCCATTATTGCAGGTGTAATTAAAAGAACTTCCATCAGTAATCATCTTCATAGAATTATTGGCATTGGAATCAAATGGAATCCAGCAGTTGTCAGCTGTAAAAAAAGAAAAGGATAATTTTACCAAATATAACCAGAAAAATCAAGAAAAGAAATTATAAAATGTCTACTTAGATAAATTTTCGGTTTCATTCATCTATATTAGCTACAAGAAAATTTACAAAGCTTATCTTGATATGGAGCCACACAAAACTTGCAAAACTTATTTGATTGAGAGCCACACAAAGCTTGTTCAATTGAGGGCCACATGAAGCTTGTTTGATTCAAGTCCAAACAAAATCTGATTTACCCAGGTACAAACAAAACTTATAAAGCAGTCTGAGAAAAAATTTAAAAAGCTTATCTTGGCCTCGAACAAAATTTAAATTTACAAGCAGATTAAAAACAAGTTCAATAAACATGTAAAAATCGAAAAAAGGGATCAGACAATGATGAATTGTTACAATGGATTTATTCAGCCAAAGCATCAATGCAATCATAAGAAAACTAGAAGATCTATCAAGATTTATTACTGGAATACATAATCTTAAAAACAAATGTAGATGACGTTAATTGATGGCAGGTTCAGAAAGAAATATGTCATACTTAGAAGTCATAAGAAAGAACTATAAGTCAAACATATGAGTCATTTTATTCCAAATGAAGTAGTTTTTTCACACCAAGTAATTTTAATTCCTTCTGTGGCTTCTTTGTAGACAGATGTTTTGGTGGTGTGAATACTTCATATTGATAAATAAATATTTTGTGGAGTTTTTTTTTTTAAGTAGGAGAGGTTGAGAAGAACTATTTATCTCAGGAAGCCTAGTAATTGAGAATTAGATTGGGCAAAGTTTTAAATACTATCTCAAGTTTGGTTATAGTGTAATATTTATGACATATGTGTGTATATCCTTATGTGTTTTATAGTTAACCATGTCCACAAAGTGTTTATTGCTGGATAATTTCAGCGGTGTGTACATGGGTGAGACGAGGGTGTCTAATTCAAATCTGGTTCCTCACTATATCTTGGCTTTGTTCAGGCAATGGTTCTCTGGTCTAAAGTTCAACTCTCAGTTTCATTTTATGAGGTTTGCTTTTAATCATTTCACCCCAAGCAAGGCAAAACTGCCACTAGTGTACAGTAAAAGAAAATACTGGGTATAGGGGGTGTTAAAGAAAGGATAAAAGATGAACAGGATTAAAGAAGAGAGATAGTAATTGACATTGCATTTAAATTTTGGAGATTGTAGCTATCAGGGAAGCAAGTAAATGGAAGGGGGTTCCAAAAGCAGGAAGTGCAAGAAAAGAAACTGTTGGAGCAGATGTGGCAGTTACATTTAACTATTTAAACAGTAAGAGGGTAGGACCTAGCTGCCAATCTAGCATCACACTTAAATTCATGTGGTCAGAGTGCCAGGTAAAAAAAATCATCAGAGCAGTTGCCATGAAAATACTTGTAGAAAAGGCAGAGGGAAGCCACATCATGATGGTGAGAAAGTGGCTGAAGTCGAGATGATAAGTCAGGATCGATTGCATTGCAGATCTTTTTTTAAACTTTACTGGAAACCAAGACAAATAGCAGGAGCACCTGACCGGATATGGCAACAGTATCCAATACATGGATGAAAGGTTGATTTATAAATGTGCACAATGGATTCTAGTGAGAAGAACTTTCTGGCCCAACAGTTTTGTAACAATCACTGTCCCACCTTGTTTGCCATTTCCTTTGGAGATATATATGCTTTGTTTTGAAGTCTGTGTATAGTATTTTCATATTTGTATTACTGGATTTTTTTTTTTTTTGGCCACTGATATGGATTTTTTGTCAATATAACTGCTTTATATTTCCTTTCATACCAACATGGTTTGGTATCCAAGCTAAAATTATTGTTTTTTTAAATTTTCTTTAGATTATGGTAGCTTTCTAGCTATGTATGAATGTATAGATATCTAATTAAGCTAAATAATGAATCAGTAAAAATAATATATTCCTCTTTAGATAAATTTTTGATAAGGTTAAAAGTCATACACAGATGTGACAATACATTAAAAATGCATTGAAAACATTTGCTCTTGTGAAGAAAGGTTGCACGATGTTGTAAGGATACAAAAGTTGCTTATCTCTCTTTGTTGGAGATTAGTCACATGGGTAATGTGACAGACTGTTTAGTGACATCACGCCATACATTAATGAAAGGGGCAGTCAAATTTAGTTTGTTTTACAGCAGCCAAACCAAAAGGTTGCTTTCTTTAGGGCAGAGGTTAAATACGTGTCCAAGCTGCTTACAAGTTCACTGTACTGTTTTTCTTTGGGAATATATGTTTCCCAGATACCAAAAGAAACCCTGACTGACATTTTTCAGTTTGGGAAAACCAAAGACTCACTGCTCTTTATTCATGGAATATGTCATCACCTGAGGCATACATGAACCCAACTTGTATGAATCTCGAGTTTTAAACATGGCTTATCCAGACACAGAGTATATAAAACCCTTCAATTTTGTTTTAACCATACGCTGCTTTGCATATGATATGCCCTTCTCTGCGTGAGATGCTTGTATATTTGTATATATAATTTTGTGTATGTCTTATTACAGGTACACATCCTACTGTACAAATGCTGGTGTCCCTCAGAGCTCTGTCCTATGCCCGACACTCTTCCTTATTTTCATAAATGATCTCCCAGGCATGATCAAGTGCCAAGTAGGCATCTACGCAGATGACACCACAATTTACTCCCACATCAGTAAGAAATTCGGCGAGGTGGACAAACATAGCCTCGCTGCTGATCTTGAGAGGGATCTACATTCTGTGGTAGAGTGGGGTAAGAAATAGCTTGTAAATTTCAATGCAACTAGGACGAAGCTTCTGTCTGACAATCATCACAGGCAACCTCGCCTGCCTCCCTTAAGCATGGACCAAGCGAGTCTCCCTGAGAGCAATACACTGTGCCTCCTCGGCCTTACTCTCTCTTCCAATCTCAAGTGGAACCATTGCATTGAGTCAATAGCTAAATCCACTGCTAGGAAGGTTGGGTCACTGTGTCAGGCCAGGATGTTTTTTCCTCCTGAATCTATCTTGCGTATATATACAAATCAACCATCCGTCTGTGCATGGAATACCGCCATCATATATGGTCAGGTGCACCTGCTGTGCATTTCAGTGTTCTTGATAGGCTCCAGCCACTTTCTCACTGATGGGATGTGGCTTCCCTCTGTCTGTTCTATAAATATTTTTATAGCTTCTGCTCCAATGAACTTAAGTCACTGGTGTCCCTGCCACAGGTGTTTGCTCGTGCAACCTGACTGGCAACTGGGTCCCACCCATTCACAGATCAACCAAATGCAGACGACAATTCTACTCCAGCAGCTTCTTTTCTCACACTTCCCACTTGTGGAACTCTCTTCCATATTCTTGCTTTCCTGATGGCTACAACCTCCAAGAATTTAAATGCAATGTCAATACCCATCTCTTAACCACTTGACTCTAATTCTTTCTACACCACCCTGTAGAACTTTTCCTTTCTTTCTACCTTTGCAACTGTCATCACACCTATATTTCCATCCTCAACTGGTTCGTCGTTCTCTTTACTCTCTTCCTATCTAATCTTTTTACTCTTATGTAGCGCCCTGCACATCAGTGGCATTACTGCCTTGCTCAGGGTGATATGATTAAAAAAAAATTATTTTTAAATTTAAGAAAAAAAAAAGTTAAGTCGTTTTCGATTATATGTCATTTGTTGACAAAAATATATGGAATAATAAAAATCAAGTCATTTTATTCGACTTTATGTCTATCCACCACAAATGTTGAACTTGTAATACCACTAGAAAAGCATTAAAAGCACATAAAATCGTGTTACTGTACAATAAATAAGAATAAAAGCCATCTACGTCCGTAATGTAAATAAATTGAATGTATATATTGGTAAATTTTACATAAATTAGTTTATTTTCTACTATCGCAATATAATTTTAATAACTGTATTTATTTAACCCCACCAAAAAAAATAATTTTTTTTTATGTCTTAGAGCAAACTACATTCACAAATAGACAAATTGTAAAAATCTACACTTACAGGTATGTATGTAAATGTATTTGTAAATTTATATTACGTTTTTGTCTGTACTATATTAAAAACTCAAATTTATTTTTTTGTAAGTTTGAAATATATTCTTGTTGAACATATGTTATTAAAAATGCATTTATAAATAAAATACAGAATTGGGAATGGTTATTTGTGGTCTAGCCTAATGACAAGTAAATTCAACTGAAGTTGTTTTTCATCTTAAGTCGCCTCTCCTGGAACAAATTACCAACATTAGATGAGATATACCTGTAGCATAAAAAGTGTCGTTGAGAACAAAGCATTTTTGTCATTCTTTTTCCTGTCAGCAATTGTATTTCATCTGTGAAATATCGATGTTATTATATCACAGATATAATAATGCCCCTTATGAGGTAAATTCAAATCGGAGAACAAATCTTTCTTTCATAGCTCTCTCTTCCAGTTCAATGTTAATGTTTTCAAAAAATAAAGTTCAGTTTCACTCTAAAATTCTTCATTTAATTGATTTATTTTTTACAACTTATCAACCCTTTGCAGATTATTTAAAACCAGAAAATATTTTTAGATTTTAAGAAATTTTTTTTTTTAGAGATAATAATGGATTAGTGTTACAATTCTTACTAATTAATCCATAGCTGGGAGAGAAGAGGTGGATTCATACATTTAAGTGTGTTACTAGGTTGGAAACTAGGTCTTACTGGGTTTTTTTTTTTTTTAATTATTTCACCCTAAGCAAGGCATTTTTCTGCCACTGTTGTGCAGGAGGTTACACAGGGGAAAGTGATGAGAAAGAGGGGTTAGTTATAGGAAATGTCAGGAGGAGGGTAATAGATGGACGGGAATACCGGTGTAATGGGGGTAGAGTGGATGGAGAAAAGAGCTTGAGAGAATGGATGTGAGTTAGTGAGATAGGAGATGTCTATTGACCTTACATTTAAATTTTAGATTGTAGCTGTCGGGGAAGCAAGTATGTAGAAGGGAATTCCACAGGCGGGAGGTGCAAAAAAAGAAGCTGTCAGAGTAGAAATTGCGGTTACATTTTATCAGTTTCACTGTAAAATGGTGGGACCTAGTTGATAGTCTAGCAACTCATGTAAATTCATACATGGGGGCACCAGTGAGCTAAGTTTATTTCAGCAGAAGCCATGAAAGTATTTGTAGAAGAGGCACATGCCGGTGAGAGAGCGACTGCAGCCGAGCTGCCAAGTCGGTACTGAACACATTACAGATTCTCCATTGGATGTTGTCAAGAAACCCTAGGTGGATAGCAGGGGCACCCAACCAGATGTGGCAGCAGTATTCAATATATGGGCAGATGGTAGATTTATATATGTGCAGGATGGACTTCAGACGAGAAAAACTTCCTGGCCCTGCACAGTGAACTGACCTTCTTAGCAGTGGATTTAGCTAGGGATTCAATATAATCATTCCACTTGAAGTCCATTGAGAGTGTGAGGCCAAGGAGGTGTAGTATTTTGCTCTCAAGGAGGCTAGTCTAATCCATGCTGGGTAGGAGCGATTGTCTATGATGGTTAATAGGTAGCAGCTTTGTTTTGGAAGCATTAAAATTTATGAGCCATTTCTTACCCCAGTCCACCACAGATTGGAGGACCTTCTCAAGCTTGGTAGCAAGGTTCGCTTAGTCAACCTCTAAAGATCTTTGATCGAGGCGAGAGTAAACGGTGCTCTCATCAGCGTATATGCCTACTTGGGATCTAATTACATTGGAAAAATTGTTGAACTATTTAGATGCAACTGTCTATTCTATTTTAATAGTTTCTTTTCTTGCAGTTCTCACGTGTGGAACCTTCTCCCAATTTCAAGCTTACCTGCCACCTACAATCTTCAAAAATTTAAATGCAATGTCAATTCTCTTTCACTCCCTGTAAACCCTTGCATCCTAGTGACATTATTGCCTTGTTTTCTGAGAAATGATAAAAAATAAAAACATGAAACACTCATTGAAGTGGCTTGGCAATGAGACTCCATGAATTAACTGATTCATTCATTTTAATGACTTATCAATCTCTTTGCAAATTTTAAGCTTATGTCAGTTGTCATCTTCTGTCTTCCTGAATCCTGTTCATTCCTCCTCACTAAAGTCTTCTCATTCTCTTTCACTCCCTGTAAACTCCTACATCCTAGTGACATTATTGCCTTGTTTTGGAAGTAATGATTAAAAAAAAAAAAACTCATTGAGGCGAGATGGCAATTAAACTCCATTAATTGATTGATTTATTCATTTTGTTATGGCTAATCAACCCTTTGTAGATTATTTAAAGCCAGAAAAAAAATTTTATATGAAGATTAAATTACCAATACTATTAGAGATGAGATGAGAGATTTTGATCATAACATGATGGCCAGGAAGCAAAGAAAAGTGTAATTCAATTAGCTCTTGTTTACCTGATTTGTTTTGTTTTTATCTTATCAACCTTTTGCAGGTTATTTAAAGCAAAAGATGTTTTTAGACTGTAAGAATGTTTTAGGGAGATAAAGATTTAGGAATACAAATTTTACTAATTAACCCATAGCTAGTGGTAAAAGATGTGGATTTGTACCTTTCCCAAGAGTATTTTCCCACCAAGTGAATATAATGAGCCCAACTGGGACAGGAACTCTGCTTTCTTACCAATTCCAATTTATTAAAATACCTATACATAAAAGCCTACAGAAACTGTTATTCTTAAGTTGTTACTCATTTAAGTACTGACCAGGCTTGATGTTGCTTAACTTTGGTAATAGTACAGAAATTTTTGACTGTAAATCAAAAATTCTAATTGCACTTGTTTTGTACTGTCTGTAAAAAATACTTGAATGAAACTGTTACATATGAATTCCTTTTTGTTAAAATACTAAACTGATTTAATTCATCTTTGTGGCTATGGAGGTTCCTGGTTGGAAACATTTTTGTTAAGGAGCCTGCAGACCTGATGGTTATGATCTGTCTTTAAGAGAGTCAGTGCAACCCATGGTTGGGAACATTAACCATAGGACCCATATTTCCTTGATTGGATCTGTCCTGGGTATGACGATAAACTGAATCTGGCAGCAAGGCATCTGATCAGGAGGTTTTGAGGAGCATAAAACCACCTTTAATTGCTGCTGTTTTCAGGTCTATCTTGATCTAGAGTGGTAATACCTGTTAGGATCCCAGCTATGGGCAAATAATTAACCCCTCAACTGGGGTCAAAAAATTCTAGCAACATATTTTAATAGTAAAAAACGTAATATAAAAAAATCTATCGACAGAAAAAATTCTAACAATACATTTAATAATAAAAAATCTATCAATAGAAAAAATTCTAACAATACATTTAATAATAAAAAATCTATCAATAGAAAAAATTCTAGCAATACATTTAATAATAAAAAATCTATCAACAGAAAAAATTCTAGCAATAAATTTTAATAGCAAAATAAAAAAAAAATTTAACAAAGCCCCCCTCCCCCCAATTACATTTTTGCATTAAATGATCCAAAAGAAGTTGATATGTCATTAAACAAACTAAACCAAACAATTGGGGACCACAATACTTGGTTAGAACCACCCAGACACCTTTTCATTTTAGGAAGTTGGTAACCCTAATAATCTTCCAACTGACATGACATAAAAAGTCAGGATAGCCTGATTTTTGACAAAACACTGAGGACTAATGCCAGTAGAAAATATGCAACTCTCTCAACCATTAGGTACTGTTATTATAGTCTGCCTAATCTTGCCTTGTGTGTGCTGCATAAAATTAAAGGCTATCTCTATAATTATTCTGCTACGGTCTATAGGCATAACATCCTGTAATCACCTCCTAGTAAAAAATGTATATTTCTATTATCATTGAGGAAAGAAAGTATGTCATAGAAGTTACTTAGTTTGAGAAAATTGAAGGAAGGAAGAAGAAAAATGTGTAATCTGACTACATTATATATATATATATATATATATATATATATATATATATATATATATATAATCAAAGATGGTTGCTATCATTTCTGTTTAATTTCCTCCCTTGTAATATTCTTAGAATGTTGACTAAAATAAAAAAATCATTTTTATTTCAGTGAACTAAAAAAAAAAACCACGACTGAATACAAAATCACTTTGCACAGACTTGTGGCTAATTGTTTCTCAGTCCTTAACTCCTTTCCCATAGAACATGGGTTTCTCCCGGGAGTGGGGGTTTCAAGGTTTCAGTAGGGAGGATATAGTCTTACTTTTTCTTGTTTAATTACAGAATTTTCTTTATTGAATTCCAGTAGCCTGGAATTCAATTGAACTTTTCGTTTATTGAATTCCAATATCCTGGCAATCGACTAAACTTTCAATCACCTGAAGAAGGTAGAATTGTACAATGGCTAAAACATTGTGAATATGGCAACAAATATGAGGACACCAATTTGAACAAGATTATTAAAGGGTAAATTTGTCAAAAAAACAGAAAATATTATATAGACAATATTTTGATTGATTTTTTTTAATGACATATCAACACTTATAAGCCACCAGCCTCGCTGATGGGGTCTAAAGAAAAACAGAGCAATACGTTTAGCACCAGCTTGACTGCAAAAGCTGCCAGAAAGAAGTCATTGTGACATCCAATTACCTTAGGAGCTCCACTCTGGATTTAGTTTCTGGGTTTACTTCCATAGCCTTTTCTTCTCTCAGAGATACCCACAAGGTAGTGGGGCTATAATCCAATGACTGAGTTTCATGTTGTGTAACTATTCTGTCATGGCCAGTAACCTGCACTGAGAAGGTTCATATACCCAGTAGAGCTGTGTGAACACACCACCCTCTTCACATGGTTTAGCTTTCCAGCTGAAGTGGTTTTTTGGGGAATGGCACTTGTGGCCAACATGAGAGATTTCAAAGATGGCTGAGGGCCAGTGATGTCGTCCACTCTCCAAGGTAAGATGCAGCTTGCTGAACATGAAAGCTACTACCTCTACCCAGAGTCTCTATACCCAAAAGAAATAAGTTTGAGTTTTGTTTAACAGCATATCAACCTCTGTGGGTTATTTAATGCTAAAAAGATGGGGTTTCATTTTTTTTTATTATCATGGTGAAAAAGTTAAGTCAGATTTTGATGCAAAAATTTTATTTTTTTTTATTTATTTATTTATTTTATTTTTTTTTTTAGAAAACCCAAAATGTCTTCTGGTTTTGTATTTTTGAAAAGGTCCCCACCTCCCCATATTCATAGATAAATCTCAGATGCATGGTGGGATCTCATCCTAACCAAAAATAAAAATGAACTATATTTTCAGTCACTTCAACCCTATTTTTGTTCTTTCCTGTCTTGAAGTCAGAATGCTATAATCAATTAACTGTATCCCTTTTTCATGTGTGTTACACTATTTCCCGCTGATATATATATATTTGTTTGGTTTAATACAACGGAGGGAGAGAAATTAATATTAGTGGTATTATTAGTTAGGCTTTATCGTAATTCGTGATGTGAGCTTATGTAAAAAATTATTTTTAATACTATCATGTACTTGTAAAATCCGGAGAATAGAAAAATTGGATGACAGCTGGGAAAGAAAGTGAAAAATATTATTATTATTCTTTTTTTCGTGTTCGAGACAGATTGTTTTGGGCCAGGTGGAAATTTAACAAAATGGTCGCAGTCATAACAAAATGTCAGGAATTACTTGATGAGGTTAGGTAGGGTTAAATCCGCAAAATTATTTCTGGGAAAAAAGATTTAGGAATTGAAAACCTAGAAATGATGTAATCGAAAGAAAGAAGAAAGAAAGACATTATGTCATGTGAGCTGTTGATATTTCGTTTGTCGAGCCATGGCTTCCTGGAAACCGTGTGGGTGGAAAATAATCTCATTGGGCAAAAGCTTTGAGTCAGCTAGATCCCCCGAGAGGATTGGGGATGGTTATAAAAATGGAGACTCAGCAAGAAAAATCGGTAGGTTTTTTTTTTGGGGGGGGGGGGGGAGTATTTCTGAAATTGCAATCAAAATGTAATGACTGTGGAAAAGGGTTCCCAGCTGGGGAGCCATGACCCATTGCTGGTTGCCTACCACAGAACTTATGGCTAAAGAGTTAATGTCGAATGAAGCCTGCCGCCGATTAACTTAAAGAGTTAATGTTGAATAATGCACCTTCGGTAGGAATCCCGAAAGAACGTTATTGTTTTTTTTTTTAAATTATGGAGAGGATTGAAATTCCTGATTCCTCGTTCGCTCTACTTTGATAAATTTCGTTAAGCTCCGATAAGAACCCGAAAGAACTTTGTTGTTTTAAAAGTTACATAGAGAATTGACAGCTCCGATTATAGAGAATACGTGAAAAGACTTTCATGAAAATTTGAAGAACGCTGCTTACTTTAACAAAACTTAGAAAAGACATTTTTATTTTGAAGATTGAAAGCTCTGAGATTTTAAAAACAAACTCTCTCTCTCCATTGTAAACTGGCATTCCAACGACTGTATTATCTGCTCCTGTAACTAATAATTATTTTTTTATAAAGACCTTATTCGTAACTCTCTGGGCGTCTTCGACCGTATTCATTTATTTAATTTTTCTTTTATGGTGCCGTGTTTATTTTTAACCACAAGTGTACACAAATGCCCGATCTTGGTCTGGTGGAAAGACGGCTACTGGACTTGCACAATGCAACTTTCTCAGATCAAATCACATGGGCAGTGGTCCGTTATTGTAATAGATGTTTTGAGGACCAGCTTCTGTGACGAGATAATCACGACCAGCAGCAGCGGCCTGAAAGCGTCGACATAACTGCTACCGTTTTGACATCATCGCAGTGGGATCTGTTCCCGAACCAGCGAGCGGCTGAACCAACCAGCCAGCCGGGTGGCAGTGTCACAATTAGCCAGCCCAGGCAAAAGTGTTACATGTGAACACCATTCTTACTTTGTGATCTTTTTGCTTTATCACTGTTGCTTTTCCTGGTTTTGTCTTGCATATATATTGATTGCTTGGCATTATTTTGCCCTGTTCTTTTTCTTCCTTTTCATATTGTTTATTAAGCACTTTTTGTCAATGATGCTTATCCAGGGTCAATTACTCAGCCAAACAGATCCGGTAGTAGAGGTAAGTGAGAAGAAAGGACTAAACATCCATTGTCAGAAGACAGAATATATGGGTGTCAGCAAAAGAAACATTTTACATATTGTGATACAGCAAAACAGATCTGTCTGAGGATGACTATATATATAAAACGAGGAAAAGTTTTGACTTGCATATATATATATATATATATATAGTTTGCTTAGTATTATTTTGCTTTGTTTGCTTAGTATTATTTTGCTTTGTTCTCTTTCTTCCTTTACTAATTTTTTATTGAGAACTTTGTCAATTCTGTTTGTTAAGCATTTTGCTGATTACACTTAACCAGGGCCAATTACTCCCCAATGACATATTTTGAGAATTCCATTTTTGGGGAGAGTGGGAAATCTCAATTTGACTAATTTGTAGTAATGTAAAATATCAGATGACAGCAATGCTTATTATTATGAACGCTGTTACTACTCCACACTCAACGACCAAGCGTCAGATTTATATCAATAAGGAAGAAAATAATTCTTACCAGCACAAGTATAATTAGTAGATGACCAATTTTGGTTTGCTAAGCAGATAACTCTAAGTTCACCAATAAGACTGTAGCCTTCATTACATTCTATCCTTTTGATGGCACCAATTTCCTTGTCGTTCCCTGACACTTGCTCCACAAAACTATTTAAGTAGACACTGAATGTGGGACATTCAACATCTGCAAAGAAAGAAAAAGATATTAAAAAAAATTCATTTAGATTTTCAATTCTCACCCACATATATACAGATATATGTATACAGACACATTATCACTCTCTCTCTCTCTATATATATATACACACACACACACACACACACACATCACACTTTGTTTTTAATTTTCATAAATGACCTTCCCAATGTCATCAGCTTGTTATTTGTGCTAATGACAACCATTTACTCCTGCCTTGATAGTGAAGCTAATTGGTTCGACAAGGTCAAATTGCCAGCCGATATCCGAAACTGTTGTGAATCTTCTTTGTTGCCAATTTGTTGTGGAGTTGTGGTGAAACTTTGCTGCAAAGTTGTAGTGACTGGTTTTGGTTGGAAGTAACACAAGGAAAAAGAAGGTAGGTTCAAAAGAGTGTATTAGTATAACAAGAAACAAGATATTCAAAGGAAGTGTTAATAATGATTAATATAGAAATAACTTCAAAAGGTATTATTACGCTGCTTATTGCCTGACTAGTAGCTGTTGTTAACTGCTTTTGCTAACTGCTCCCTGAAAGTCAAGCAGGTATTTACATATAACAAGAGGAAGAGTACATTTCTTGTAGTAGGGGACCATAACAAAAACGATCTAAAGTCTTTTAACCGAGAAAAAAGATGGCTCATTAAAAAAATTAAACTTCTCTCCATTAATCATATGAGAGACCCCCTCTACCTTCCATCAGCATGGCTGATGCTAACCTCCAGGATAGTGACTTGTTGTGCCTTCTGAGGCTAATGTTCACTGCTGATATGAAGGGGAAAGACTATATTGAAACCATTGCTAGATCAGCTGCTAAGAAAGTTGGTTCACTGTGTTGGACACAACAATTTTTCTCTCCAGACTATCATACAGAGATACCATCAGCCCATGCTTAGAATACTGCTTCTATATATGGTCTGGTATCCCTGCAATATTATTGGACCTGATATAGCAGCTCAACTTCAGTCAATTTCCCACCACTGTGAGGTTGACCTTTTGTGTCTTTTCTATTAATACTTTTATGGTAATTGTCCAGATGAGATCTTCACAATGGCACCTAGATTTTTTGAATTTAAGTCTGCTACTAGACTGGTGCAGAGATCTCATCAATTTACAGTTGAGCTGGCTAGATGCAAGAATTAGTTCTATGCTGACAGCTTCTTTTCTCACACTTCTCACTTGTAGAACTCTCTTCCAACTCCATTCTTTCCAGCCAAATTTATTCTGTAAATCTTTAAATGCAATGTCAATCACTGTCTTGATTACACTTTTTCTTTCCATTCATTAATATTTCTGTTCCTATTTCTTCCCCACCACATAATCCTGTGTCTTAGTGGCTTTACTGCCTTGCATGAGATAAAACAGAATATATATACATATACATTACTTACCAGAACATTTTGGCAATTGTGTCCACTTTCCCATTTCATCACATTCAATATAGGACTGTAGGCTCGACATGTTAAATTTATCATTACAGGTATAATAAATACGAGATCCATAAGTAACACCAGTTGCATTGGTTATTCTACCATTTTTCAGATCCGGAAACATTCCACAGTAAACGACTGTTTAAAAAAAAAAAAAAAAAAAAAAAAAAATCAATAAAATTAATGATAATTTATTTCCAACATTTTCATTAAACAATTTTCATTGTAATTTTGACTATTATGAATTTCTAAAGAAATAATGAATTTTTATTTATTAATCCAACATTTTTATTACTTCAAATAGATACCACTATTTGAGTATTTATTTTAAACAGTATTTTATTTTATCTATCGGCCTGAACATTTGAGAAAACTTAGAAATAAAATGTGAATTTCAGTAAGATTCGAACCTGTGTTCTTCTTTGATGGAGTAGTCATCAATAAATCCAATGCACTTTAACTCAGTTATAAGAGTGCCGTAATCAAGTATGTTTCTATATTTGCCTTTAAGTGCATCTTACTTGGTCAGCTTTTCAAAAAGTCATAACTGGTCAGTTGCATACCAGAAATGCTAAGTAATTTCTAATGAAATGTATTTTTATTTATTAATTTGACATTAAATGTTATTTTAAGTGGATACTCATATTTGAGTAGATGATCCATTTATCTAAAGTATCCCTTAAAAATAATAAAGTAATAAATAAAAATCTAATCTCACAATTACCATTTAAGGTATTCATTGTAAAAGATTTTATTTTAGCAATGAGTTGCTAACTACTACCACTGTAGCATCTTGTTGCAAATGATTGCACTATAGAATTACATCACAAACAACTGTCATTATAACAGTGTGTCGCAAACATCTGCCACTATAGCAACGTGCTGCAAATGACTATCACTAGCAACACATTCCAGATCAGTAACAGTAAGTTTGTAAATACAGAAACGGGAAAGTCAGAATATCCAGCTTATTTAGGAATGACTAAACTATCATTTGCATGTTTTTTTTTGTCTGTTCTGATCAATGATTAGAAATGGCAGCAGCAACTACAAAATGAACAGCTTATGTAACTAGAAAGGAAAATAATATAATGAAGATGTTGACTTTCAAAACCTTAAACAAAAGGTTTGGAAAGAGACTCCAATAAAAATGAGAAAGGGTGATAATGATGAACCTAGGAAGGTTAATTACACATGGGCTATTGTTATCACAAGTCATCGTTATAACATTTTGGCCACTGTGACCTCCAGCCTTCATCAGGTGCATGGCAATGCTTGCAACCTACAGGAAATTTGAAACTAAACCTTTTCTTTCAGTGTTTTCTAAGTGGAGTGTTAGTGGGTCATAAAAAGTTATAGAATTATGCTTTGATTAAACTATCTGTTGAAATAGTTCAAGAGCTGGGCTTTTTGTTGCTAGGCTGCTGTTGTATCAAGCAGTATGTTGTTTCAATTAACAAATCAGGGTTGGTCATGCTCTCAACTTAATCATTCATCATTGTAAAAAAGCAATCAGTTTTCACCTATTCATATATATAACATTTTTTATATTATTTCATATATTTTTGACCAGTAAATTTGAGTGGGTCACCATAAGCTGTGATCGTGAATAATGGATTGCAATTCTAAAAAGTCTGGGAACTCCTGATTTATTTAATCTACAAAGGTAGATTGTTTCTGTTCAGTTGACCTTGTCTTTTATTTTAGTACTGTTCAGTTATTGCTCATCTTGTTTCCACTGAGTTTGAGTATGCACTGCCCAAGCCAAGGATTGAACTCTCAATTACTGAGTCACCAAATTAATGTCCCAATGTTTTAATCGATTCAGCTATTGTCAGCAGGATAACAACAGCAAGAAAGACATGAGCAATAGTCTGAATGTAAATAATGATAACTCCTCAGTCTGCAATTTGACACTGATGTTATCAAATGTGTGAGACACTGCCCTTCTCGCTCTCTCTCTGCCAATTTATATCAAAAAGATGATTTGACACTGACGCATTCCTTTTTCTCAGTTTGTAAGCTGCTCCCTTTTCATTGGCCAAAGTAAATTTTGACAGAGGCTCACTAAACTTTACCATGATCTTTTTTCAGCCTAGAGCCAATCCCTTTTGTATTGGTCAAAATAAATTTTCACACAGGTTTGTGAATTTGGAAACAGTAGAGAAAAACAAAAAAAAGTTATTTTGATTTTGTATTTACTACATCCTCACTTTTGAAATTTGAACAGAAATAATAAAAAAAATCTTACTTTATACAAAATAATTAATAATAATGATTATGGCCTCCATATTTTGATGTGATACAATAATAATAAAAATGATAAAAATGTCACCTTATTTTGACAATCTACAATAATGATGATGACAAAACATTGACTTACTTTGCCATATGAAAAGAAAAAAATCAAAAGTGTCATCTTACTTTGACAGGATGGATATCGTGAAATATTCCATTTTCCTCCTTTGGTACATTCAAGATTAATTTGGTCAAATTTAGTGTATTCTTCTTGTTTGAATACAAAACCTTTATTGCAGGAAACTTCAACAACAGATTGGTAAGAATTCTCAGAACCTGATGTAATGTTCAGCACTGTATGATTGGAAACAAATTCTCTTATATTTGGACAGGCTGAAAGAAAAGAAAAAATACTGCATATTATTTTATACAGGTGCTAACTTTATTCTGCCAATAAAACTTATCTTACCTTATTTCTTTTTCTTTTTTAATGTACCAAAAACTGTCCTGCTTAAGGCAGCTGTATTTTGAATGAGAGATGATCAAATTCTCTATCAGTAAGCAAAATAATTGTTACTAGTAATAAAATATTGAAAACAAGCAAAATTATTACAGTAAATTGTGTTGTTATTAATATGTATGACAGTCTGTTCTGTTTGTTGAAATACCAGTTTCTGTTAAAATACATTCAGTTTTAGCCTTTTTGCTTGTTCTATACTATAAGTAATATTTATTGAAGTATATTTGTCTACATCTACTGTAATTGTTCAATGCTTTAACTCATTACTACACATGTTAAACATTGAAGGTACTAGCCACATGTACATGAATGACAGATGTAACCTAGTCTGCATGACAATGCTATGCTATCTACAATAAACTTTCCTCAAACTTAATAACTCAAAAACAAAGAATTTGTAGACACATAGATTTTTGTCCTTGTTTTAACATGAGGAATCCACCTCCAATGCTTGTAAAAGGTAAAAGTATTTTTAATTCACCCCGTGTATGTGTGTGTATATATATATATATATATATATATATATATATATATATACATACACTAGCAGTATAGCCCAGCATTGCTTGGGTGTAACGAAAGCTTTAAAACTAATCCATGGACCTGGAGCTCAGACTCAGCCTAAAGAATATTTGTGTGAAGTTTGGTGAGAATCGGATAAAAATTGTAGATTTGTATAAAGAACATACAGACAGATAAACAGACACAAACACACACACGCACACAAACATCTTACCTTTTATATATTATCGATTTTCTGCACTATTGTAAGAAGCGCAACCTTGAAACTTCTGAATATCGTTTCTTATGTCTATGAGTGTATCAAATTTGATTAAAATCGGACGACACCTTCTATAACCCGATTTTTTCGATTATCGATATTTATTGAGGGTACCTCGACACAAAACCTAGCTAAGAACACTCACAGACGCTTATACAACTGTGTAAATTTTCAAGAAAATTGGTTCAGCCGTTTCGGAGTCTATAGGTAATGGACACAGACACACACACAAACAAAGTTCCATTTATAAATAAATTTACATTATATATATATATATATATATATATATATATATAAACACACACATACATAAAGTGATTGAATAGAAACTCTTCATTTCAAAATACTTATAATTTATTTATTAAGTATAATTCTTACAAGAAATTGATATGAGTGGAAAGTGTTTATCATGAGGTTTTATTTAAAATTTGATGTAGGCACCAAATTTCCCTACCAGCTTATTGACCCACCCATAATCATGTGAAATAATTTCACTAGGAACTCTTGTAGTATGGAAGACATAACTTCTTGTATTCACCCTTCAAGTTCTAAAATCTTGGTATGGTAGAGTAGACTAGTAATAAAATTTGAAAAAACACCAAATTATTACAGTAAATTATGTTACTAATAATAGAATATGTTCTGGTATTTTTATGCTTTGGCAAATTTGTTTCTTTTGAAGGTTAAAGTTACAGTGTGTGATTCCATACTTTATTCCAGTCAACTGTTACAATATTGGTTTTGCAGGTACAAAGTCATACATTTTCCCCCTTACAAAACCACTTTAAAGTATATTTTTCTCACAAAATACCCTTGTAAAACAGAGGGGAGTATCTTATGTGAGGGTATCTATCATATAAGATAGAATTGATGAAAACCATTTGAATGTTTAAAATCTTTTTCATTTTCTTAACATTTCACTCATTTCAATTGCTTTGAAAATGTTTGTACAAACATTTTTAAAGCAATTGAGAAAAATCTAAACAAAAAAAGTATTACCATGGCAACCCTGCTACTTAGAAATGCTTTGATCTATTTGAACAATTTTAATAGTTTACAAAATTTTAAAATTATCTGAGCAAACCAATGAAATCTGTAAATGTTCTGTAGGAAGAAAGTGTTGATACTGGGATGTGTGGTCAAACATTGATCTCCAGGCAACAAACATAACTGTTGAATGAGTTGTGCCACTGGAATCATGTGATCATCAATATTTTGTATATAAAGCACTCAGATAGAAGTCTGAGTGTATTCTGTGTTGTGCAATATTGAAGAGAATGTTTCTGAGTGAATTACTCGAGAGAATTCTTCTGAGAGCTTTATTGCATATGATTCGAAGGATTTGATTAGTACATTGACTTTACATGATGATATCAAATTATTATGATTCACTAATAGCAAATTACCAAAAGTTCCCTTCAGAATAATGTTACAAAAACTAACGTTATAAAAGTAAATAGGAAGATGTTAAAAAATAAAATGCAAATAGGATGAGTTGATAAACAGAAATTGTGCTGAAAAAAGTTTATCTTGTTTATCGACAGAAAATGGTGAATATTTATAATCAAAAATATATTACATATTTCATAATATAAAATTTAATTCAAATTTATAATTAAAAGTTTAGGATGTTATGTGTTGCTTAAAAAATCCTCTGAAATCAATTTGTAAATAGCATTTTTTTAATTATAAAAATGAAGTTGATTTTTGTTTAGGGGTTCATTATTTACCCATAGCTGGGGACCTAACAGATGATATCATCAGAGCAGGTACTTTGAAAAGAAAAGGCACAGGGAAGCTATGTTAGCCAATGGGAAAGTGAGTGGAACCAAGATATCAGGTCTGAACCAATAACATTGTGTAAGGATAATAAAATCAAAATTTACTTACATATGGAGAAGGTAGCCCTGAAACCTGAAGAAACATCCTGAATCGAACTGCTAAATTCAAGGCGGATGATACTCTTTTGAGTTTGGATATTTTTTTGGACCAGAGTGCTGTTGATGTCTTTTAATTCAGTTGTGCCATCAAAAACCTATCGAGAAATTCAAATAACACGATTAAGGTCATGCTTATAATAACAAGAACACTTGGAATAATGCTTGAGTACTTGAAACAATAGTGGCAATATATCAGATTTTAGGTGATGGGACAGAAAGTGTGACACTGAAATCCAAAGGCATATTGGCAAGGATGCATTCCAGAAGTTAGAGTATTGCGAGACAGGAAAATTTCACTGAAAACAAAGAAGAGAGTGCTAGACTGTTATGTGATGCCAGTTGTTCAATATGGCAGTGAATGCTGGATAATCTCATCAAATGAAGGAAAGATTTGAAGTAACTGAAATGTGGTTCTACAGAAGGATGCTGAGCATACCATGGACAGGATATGTGAGCAATGACAAGGTTTAAAGAGGATGGACACAAAAAAGAAACCGATACTTAAATTCAGAAAAAGACAGCTGAAATTTCTGGGACATGTAGTGAGGAAGGATGGCTTAGAGAATTTGATGCTCATGGGAACTGATAGAGAGAAAGAGTGACAAGGGAAAGAAACATGTGCCATACTTGATGAACTTGAGCAGATAGATGCTGGAGCAGAGTTTGAGCAGTAATCCTCAATGGGTGCCCCACATACTCCTGGTTTTGTGCCACATCTAAGCAGCGCTTAGAAGATCACTTCCCTCTGCCTCCCATCTGCTGGCAGCACTGATATATCCTTTTGAAGATCCCCTACAGAAGGTGGCTAAAGAAAGGGAAATGAAAGAACTAAACAAGCTACAAGAAAACTGAATGCAGGGTCATCAGTAAAAAGTGGAGCTTAAATGCTAACTACAGGTCAGGGATACTAAAATCAAGCAGGCACAGAAATTTAAATACCAGGGAAGTGTTCTAACAGAGGATGGAAAGTGTGACACTGAGATCTGAAGAAATATTGACAGTAACAAGGATGCATTCCAAAGGCTGAGTAGAGTATTGAGAGACAAGAAGATTTCATTGAAAAGAAAAGAAAAAAAAAAAGAAGAAAAGAGTATTGGACTGTTATGTGATATCTGCCCTCCTGTATGTCAGTAAATGCTAGACAATTTCCTCAAGGATGAAAAAGAGACTCAAAGTAACAGAAGGGTAGCATGGACCAAATATGTGAGCAATGACATGGTTTTGGAGAAAATGTAAATGAAAGGAAACTTATACTTAACATCAAGAAATGACAGCTGAGATTTCTGGGACATGTTATAAGGAAGGAGAGCTTGGAGAATCTAATGCTCACAGGATGGATAAAGGGAAAGAGAGCCAGGGGAAAGCAGTGTGTAACATACTTGATGGTCTTGAACAAATGGATAGCAGAGCAGGGTTTGGGTGAGTAACAGGAGAGAGCGTGCCAAGAAGCCACTAGGGATAGGGAGATGTGGAAGGCTATGATCACCTTTGTCCTGAAGGAACATGGCACATAGAAGAAGAGTTATAATTAACTAATCAGTATTGGGAAGAGGCAGATTAATACCTAAGTAGAATTTGATGAACAAATAAGAAATTATGTGGATATAAAGTAGGGAATCAATTCTATATTATAAGCAATATATAAACAGATCCCTCAGTTTGTGACCATGCTAGTTTCTATACACTTATATTCTATATTTATAGGATTGAAAGTGGATGTTAGAGAGGGGGTTTGGGAAAGATCAGTTAAGTGCCATATGTGATACACGCTTGGATGATCATGTCTTGAAAGATATGACTAACTGGACAGAAGAAATTTCCTCTAGTAGGTTCTAATTACTTTCTAGTAGACTGATTGCCAACCAAGGCTATAGAACCCAAACTATCCTGCTACTTAACCCATAGCTGAAGGGGAAAACAATGGATTCATAACTTTACCAAGAGTATTTGTGCATATGAATGCAATGAATTCAACTGGAATTCAAACTTGGGTCTCCAATTTCTCATTTCAAGCCAACATCCACTGAACCACAATGCACATCCTAAGCAACAACAGACAGAGACAAGTGGAAAGTCTATGATCATTTACATCCTGGTGGGAACTTTGGTTTCAGCCAATCATCCACAAAAGTCTCTCTGTGCCATTTTGTTTTGATTGACCAAATATTTTTTTATTTTCCAGCGTTCATTTCATTTTCTTTTTCTCCCACAACCTGGAAGTCATGGGCTAAGCGCCTTTGATTTTAGGGATTTTTCAGTTACAATTGCAAATTTCCGGTGTTTTTGGTTGAGTTATATCTTTTCTTCAACTTTTTACAGGTTGAGAGAAGTATAGAAAGTTCAAAGAGAGAGAAACAAAGAAATGTCAGAGAGAGAGAGAAAGAGAGAGAGAGATAAAGTTCATAGAGAGAGAAAAAAGAAAATTCATAGAAACAGACAGAAAGAGAGAAAAAGTTCAGAGAGAGAGAGAGACAGAGAAAGATCAAGAGAGAGAAAGATTGAGAGAGAGAGAGAGAAAAACAAAGTTCAGAGAGAGAGACAGAAAGAAAAAGAAAATTCAGAGACAAAGAAAGTAAATGAAAGTTCAGATAGAGAGAGAGAGAAAGAATGTTCAGGGAGAAAGAGAAAATAAATGTTCAGAGAGATAGAGAGACAAAAAGAAAATGCAGAGACAGAGAGAGAGAGTAAAAAGTGATTAGTGAGAGAGAAAGAAAGAAAGTTCAGAGAAAGAGAAAGAAAAGTTCCGCAAGAGAGAGACAGAGAGAAAAGAAAAGTTCCGCGAGAGAGAGAGACAGAGAGGTTCAGAGAGAGACAGAAAAAGTTTAGAGAGAGAGAAAAATTTAGCAAGAGAGAGAAAACGTTTAGAGAGCAAGAGAGGAAAAACGAAAGTTCAGAGAGAGAGAGAGAGAGAGAAAGAGAAAAATGTTCAGAGAGAGAGAGAAATTCAGGGAGAGAGAGAGAAAAAGTTCAGAGAGAGAGAGAAAGAGAAAAAAGAGAAAAAAGTTCAGAGAGAGAGAGAAAAAGAACGTTCAGAGAGAGAGAAAAAGAACGTTCAGAGAGAGAGAGAGAAAAAGGACGTTCAGAGAGAGAGAGAGAGAAAAAGGACGTTCAGAGAGAGAGAGAGAGAAAAAGGACGTTCAGAGAGAGAGAGAAAAAGGACGTTCAGAGAGAGAGAGAGAAAAAGGACGTTCAGAGAGAGAGAGAGAAAAAGGACGTTCAGAGAGAGAGAGAGAGAAAAAGGACGTTCAGTTGAGAGAGAGAGAAAAAGGACGTTCAGAGAGAGAGAGAGAGAAAAGGACGTTCAGTGAGAGAGAGAGAAAAAGGACGTTCACGAGAGAGAGAGAGAGAAAAAGGACGTTCAGAGAGAGAGAGAAAAAGGACGTTCAGAGAGAGAGAGAGAAAAAGGACGACAGAGAGTTCAGAGAGAGAGAGAGAGAGAGAGAGAGAAAGGACGTTCAGAGAGAGAGAGAGAGAGAAAAAGGACGTTCAGAGAGAGAGAGAGAGAGAGAGAAAAAGGACGTTCAGAGAGAGAGAGAGAGAGAGAAAAAGGACGTTCAGAGAGAGAGAGAGAGAGAGAGAAAAAGGACGTTCAGAGAGAGAGAGAGAGAGAGAAAAAGAACGTTCAGAGAGAGAGAGAAAAAGAACGTTCAGAGAGAGAGAAAAAGAACGTTCAGAAAAAGAACGTTCAGAGAGAGAAAAAGAACGTTCAGAGAGAGAAAAAGAACGTTCAGAGAGAGAGAGAAAAAGAACGTTCAGAGAGAGAGAGAGAGAAAAAAAATTACAAGTGTGTCATTGAATATAATTCTGACTGCTTATTTAATTTCTTTTGGAAGCGACTTTGTTTTTTCAGACATTCAGTTGATGACTAAAAACTAGCATCTAAGATTTAGAACTAAATATTAAGTCATAACAATTCAATTTTGGTTGAATGCCTAAACGATAAGACATGAACAAACATAAAACCACGGGAAAAAGAGACCCCTAAGGTCACATTAAACGAATAAGTAAAGTAATTATGGTATGGAAAATCAGAAATATTTAAAACATAAAATTAAAAAGCAGGTCTTCTAAATACTCTATATGTCTTAGCAGAGTGTGATTTTTTTTCTGTAAAAGATACAATGTTGCACACCACACACATAAATCTTCTCAAAAAAATCAGGATTTTTTAAAACCAAACGTCAGGTATCTTTGTATCAGACATTTTATGGCAAGTGTTTATCTTACCATTTTTTGGTAGCTTTGTACAAAAAAAAAAGGATGAACATTACTTGCTATAAAATATGCCCAGGACTGCAATATAGGCCTACTAATATTTCTTAGAAGCTAGAGAGCCGCATTATGCACCAAGTTTGAATCAACTCACAAATTGATTTGTTTAATCAACCCGCAACAACAAAAAAACCAAGAAAGGCAATTAAATATAAAAATATATATGTTTTAATTTTGTATTTTTTTTAACAACTAAATTTTTCTTAGCATAGAAGTTTTTACAATCTTTCTCTGTAGTCATTAGTTAGGATGAAGAAAAATATGATTTCTTGCATGCATTTTGGTGCAGTGGATAATTGCTTGGAACGAGAAATTGGAGTTAAAATTTCAGTTGAATTTGTTCCATTTACTTATGCAAAAATGCCCTTGAGAAAGGTCAAAATCTGTCTCTTCCCTTTAGCTATGGGTTAAATAGCAGAACAGATGAGGTTCTACAGCCTCAGTTGGCAACCGGTCTACTGCAGAAAGTAATGGAAACCTACTGTGGGAAAATCTTCTGCCCAGTCAGTCATATCTCAAAAGAGACATGATTGCCCAAGTGTCTATCATGTACGGCACTTAACAGACTGACTGAATGTAATAGTTGGTAACATAATTAAAGCTTCTACTGGGTATAAAGCGGGGAATTAGTTTTCTATTGTCATGAAGTAATAAACTGATCCCCCTATAATTAGTTCAAATTAATATAATCACTATCAAATACAATTAAAGCTTTTGTCTGAACCTGAAGTGGGAGATCTATTTCTATTGTTATAAAGTAATAAACTGATCTCCCACTAATTACTAATTATTAATGTAATAATATATTAGAAACCATCCCTTCTCCCTTTGGCTATTAGTTGAATAGCAGGACAAAATTGGGTTCTATAGCCTTGGTTGGCAACCAGTTTAATGCAGAAAATAATGACAACCTACTGCGAGAAAATCTTCTTCCCAGCCAGAATATATGACACATGGCACTTAACTGATTGACAAACCTGTAATACACCGTAATTGCCTTGTTTAAGATTGCCTTGTAATATTGCATGTGAAAAAGAAAAGAATGTAATCCTAGTGACTTTAATACGACAGAGCGAAAGAAATTATTATTAGTGGTATTGTTGATTTTGCAGTTTATTGTCAATCACAATATGAGTCAAGTTTAACAGAAGATTTGTTGTAAAAACTTGTAAAATCTGATTTGTTGCAAAACTTGTAAAATCTGAAAAAAACTATCTGGAAATCAAAGAGAATAGAAAGGAAAAATATATTTTTGCATTGTTTGTACGAAAGTGGATCAGAAGCTTTGGGCTTTTTTGGCCGGTGGAAGTGAAAAATAGCGGTAGTCAAAACAAAACTGTCAAAACTTTTGATGGGGTTATGGTAAGGCCAGATCCTTAGTTCCTGAATTTACTGGGAAAGGATTTGAAAATTTGAAAACCTAAAAAATGATGTAATCAGGAAGAAGAAAAGAAATCACATCAGAGGAAATATTGTTAACTCATTGGTTAAACCAAGGGTGGACTTCCCCACTCGCTTCCCAAGCACTCCCTCGGGTCATTCCTCACTGCTAAATATATGTTTCACCTCTGCGCCTGATGCCTGTCAAGTCTCGCAGCTTTGCCCTCTCGGCAACTCCGACCACGCTGTAGTCTCTCTCAGTATTTCTTTCCAATCTCACTCCCCGCAGGAGCCCCCTACTTATAGAACCTCCTACCTCTACCAAAAAGCTGACTGGGACGCCTTTCACGATTTCCTCTGCGACGTCCCTTGGGGAAAAGTGTTTGACCTATCAGTTGATGACTGTGCCTCTGAAATCTCGTCATGGGTGAAAGCTGACATTGATGCCTTCATACCCACCAGGAAATATTGCTTAAAACCTCATTCCTCTCCGTGGTTCTCCCCGGCCTGCTCTGCCGCCATTGCCCACAGGAACCATTACTTCCGTCTATTCCGGAGACAGCCAACTGATCACAATAGGCGCCTGTTCACATCTGCTCGCAATGAGTGCAAGAGAACCCTAAATGACGCCAAACAGTTGTTTGCTGAGAGAATGTGATAGCACATAGCTGACCACAAGTTCGGCTCCAAGGACTATTGGAGGATTTGCAAACGAGTGCTCAACAATAGGAAATCCTCAATACCTCCTTTAATCCATGGATTTGAGGTTCTCACGTCATCTGCGAACAAAGCTGAGTGCTTTGCCCGCAGATTCTCATCCAACTCCACATTCGACTCGTCCGGAGTGCACCCACCCGACTTCCCTATTAGAACTGAGGCCAAACTGCATGACGTATATATTACCCCGACAGTAGTATCCAGAGTAATTTCAAAACTCGACCTCCATAAGGCGTGTGGAGACGATGGAATCCCGGTGATAGTCCTTAAGAGGTGTGCTACTGAACTTTCCCCTGTCCTCTCTAAACTATTTAACTACTGCTTCCTGCATGCTGGAAATTCTCTTCAGTCGTTCCTGTATTTAAGAATTGTGGTGAACCCTCAGACCAATCCAACTATCGCCCTATCAGTCTTCTACCGATATTCGGGAAAGTATTCGAGGCTATAATCAATGCTGAAATAGTTCATCATCTCACCGCCCACAAACTGTCCTCCGACAGGCAATATGGATTCCGCTTCGACAGGTCTACGGCTGACCTGCTAACAACCGTAACGGAGTACATGCTACAGGCCCCTGATGAGGCTGATGAGGCTGATGAGGCTGATGAGGCTGATGAGGCTGATGAGGCTGATGAGGCTCGCGCGGTTGCTCTGGACATCTACAAGGCTTTCAACAGGGTTTGGCACTCTGGCCTCCTATGCAAACTACGCAGTTATGGTATTACTGGTCGCCTGCTTGACCTAATCCAATCTTTCTTAAATAACTGCAAAATGAAGGTCGTTCTGAATGGGTGTGCCTCTTCATCCTACAGCACGAATGCTGGTGTCCCACAGGGCTCTATCCTGGGCCCGACACTCTTCCTTATTTTCATCAACCACCTCCCAGATGAGATCAAGTCCCAAGTAGGCATCTACGCAGATGACTCTACAATATACTCCCGCTCCAGTAAGAAACCTGTCGTGGCGGACAGACATAATCTCGCTGCTGACCTTGAGCGGGATCTACACTCTGTGGTGAACTGGGGCAAGAAGTGGCTTGTCAACTTCAATTCATCTAAGACCAAGCTGTTGTCTGTCAACCATTACAGGCAACCTCTTCTGCCTCCCATAAGCATGGACCAAGTGATTCTCCCTGAGAGTAATACACTACGCCTCCTCAGACGTACCCTCTCTTCAGACCTCAAATGGAACCACTATATTGAATCCATAGCAAAATCTACTGCTAAGAAGATTGGGTGACTATGTCGATCCAGGATGTTTTTTCCACCTAAATCCATCATGCATATATACAAGTCAACCATCCGTCCGTGCATGGAGTACTGCTGCCATTTATGGTCAGGTGCCCCTGCCGTTCTCCTCAGTGTTCTTGACAAGCTCCAAAGGAGAGTCTGTAATGTGATAAGTACTGATCTGGCGACTCGACTGCAGCCACTTCCCCATCGTCGAAATGTGGCCTCCCTTTGTCTCTTCTCTAAATACTTTCATGGCTTCTGCTCAGATGAGCTTAAGTCACTGGTGTCTCCTCAACAGGTGTTTACTCGTGCAACCAGACTGGCAACTGGGTCCTACCCATTCACAGTCAGGTTAGCCAAATGCAGACGACAATTCTACTCCTGCAGCTTCCTCTCTCGCACTTCCCACCTGTGGAACTCGATCCCGTATTCTTGCTTTCCTGACGGCTACAACCTCCAGAAATTTAAATGCAAAGTCAATACTCATCTACTAACCACTGGACTCTAGCTCTCTCCCCTCCCCTGTATAACCTTCCCTTTCTCTCCACCCATGTACCTGTCATCGCACCTGCTTTCTCAGCTTTGTTGTTTCTTTCTAACTAGTTTGTACTCCTCACTCTTTTCTAATGAATCTTTTTACATTTATGTAACCCCCTGCACATCAGTGGCGTTTCCGCCTTGCTCGGGGTGAAATGATTAAAAAAAAACAAAAAAATAAACCTCGAAATGTAGAGGCGGAAGTAATCTCATTGGTTAAAGATTTGATTTGCATAGACACCCCGGGTCCATCATGCACCTCCCAAGAGAATTTGGGACGAGCATAAAAATCAAGACCCCAGAGGTCCAAATTAGTTGCAGTCAAAGTCCAGTCGGTTCTCGGCCCAGAGATGTAATGACTGATGGAAAAGTGTTCCCAATCTAGAGCCATGCCGTTTGGGTGCCAGCCATAGAGACAGTGACGGTTGCATCCCATAGAGCTCCTGACTAAAAGATGTAGAAATATTTTAAATTATTTACACTTTTTACATTGCTTGGACTGTTCTCAACTTTGCTGTCATATTCACCCTGAACATGTTTTTATATTTCTGAAATGAGGTATTTTAATTATTTGCATTATTCAGACTTGTCCTCATCTTTGTCACATTATTAAGTGGCAGAAGATTTCATTTTTTTGTCACATCACACAGCATTACAACTTCTGCAGGGCACTGTTTAAAGTGTACACAAGCGATGATGGCAACACATGAGCTGGTTGCACACAGAAATATAGACAGATGTTGAAGGTGAATAAAGCACAAAGATGAGGACAACAATCCAAGCTATGTTAAGAGTGTCAATAATTACAGTACCTCATCTCAGAAATAAAGAAAGAGTTTGAAGTTGATGAGGACAACAACTCAAACAATGTAAGTACTGTAAATAATTACAATATTTCATCTTAGAAATAAAGACAGATGTTGAAGGTGAATATAGCAACAAAGATGAGGACAACAGTCTGAACAATGTAAATCATTACCATACTTCATCTCAAATATAGACATATTTTTTAATTATTTAGTTTACAAAAAATACTGGTCACCATATTTACAAACTGGGGTACATGTTTTGGTGCATTGTATCTCAACTCAGAAGGAGAAGTATAAGAGTCAAGACAGAATTTCAGTTAAATTCATTGCATCACTTACCCTTGCCTTGGTTTGCAACCAATCTATCACAGAAAGTAATGGCAACCTACTGAGGGAAAATCTTCAACCAAGACAGGTCTTTTTTGAGACATGATCGCTGAAGCCTGTACCATGTATGGCACTTAAGTGTTAAACTAAAGTAATTCAGTCTAATTCACTTGTCAACACTAATGTGACTCTCCTATAATAACTAAACTTGTAATTGTGTGTTAATTAAATTTTCAGTTTATATTTTTCAATCTAAACTAACATTTTACCCTGAGATATGGCAAAAGAAATGATGGAAACAATTCAGTTTAGAGCTGTCAACAAGAATTTGCATTACAGTTGGTGAGATGTTAATACAAATATCACCCCATTTCATCCAAATTGGCCCTCGGCTTGTACTTACTGAACAGAAGCCACTCATGTTATAAAATGGTTAGCAAACTTGTTTGCTGGATCAGTTACAACTGAATAGGGAGTTGAATCCTCACTGGGTGCTCCATACTTTCAGTCTTGTGCCACATCTAAGCTATGCTTAGAAAATCACTGCTCGTTCTAAAAAAGTAGATCTTTTGATTTTCTTTGTGTAGTTAAATTGAGTAGGTACCACCAAAGTCCGAAATGGATGCTTTTTTCCCCACCAAAGTGAAAGCAAAAATTGCTACCCACGATTTTAAAATATTTAACAAAAAATCAGGGCTTTATCAGATTCAAATGAAATTTTCAATATTCATTAATGGGTGCTCGTATGATATGTGACCTCTCTTGAATATATCTTACGGAATTCTGTCACTGGTATAGTATGTGGTCTACCTTCAAAAGCTTTTTTTTGTTTTTTTATAATCATCTCACCCAAAGGAAGGTAGTACTACCACTGGTGTGCAAGGGGTTACATAAAAGAAGAGTGGAGAAAAGAGCACAGTAGGTGTCGGAGAATGGGTAAGAGAAGGACGAGAACACTTGTGTGAAGAGAGCTGCTCGAGAGTAAAGTGTAAAGGTAGAAGAACAAGGTACAGGGTGTTGGGGAATAGATGTGAGTCAAGAAGATAAGAGATGACACTTGACATTGCGTTTAAACTTTTGGAGATTGTAGCTATCAGGGAAGCAAGTACATGGAAGGGAGTTCCACAGGCGGGAAGTGCAAGAAAAGATGCTGCAAGAGTAGAAGTTGCAGTTACACTTAATTGGTTTCACTATAAAAGGGTGGGACCTTTTTGCTAGCAGAGAGGGCACCAGGGAGCTAAGCTTGTCGAAACAGAATCCATGAAAATATTTAAAGAAGTATTATGACTGCCTGGTGAGGGTTAGTGAAAATAATTAGTATCAATAAATGACTGAATATTTATATCTATAAAATTTATAGATGTATTAGGCTGTTATACCCTTACTGAGGTAGGACACATTCAAACCGAGTAAGTCATGTCTGATACCATACTGGCACCAGTGCTACCATAGCGTGAGGTCTACCTCTTGTTTTGACTATATTGTAAAATCTTTGGCAGCATCAAATTATATTTTATGTGTATACATATTTATTTAAATCTTATTTTAATACTTATATATCTATACACTATTAAAGGTAGAGAGGTAAAAATAAACACTATCAAATACAATACATATTTTAGGGATAAACACATTGTATATTTTCTAGGAATGGCAAGAATAGATCATTGGAATTTTTTCTCATGATCTTCCAGCAAAAATTATCAAGATTAACTAAAACAGCTGACGACCAACACCTTGCATTTTCTTGAGAATCATCATTTTAGCTTCCAACCAGATCACTCAGTTGCCGGAGTGTGTGCCAATGTCGCTGGTGATTCACTGTCGAATTTTGGTAAGAGGGAGGGAGGGACACGGTAGACCCCTGTGCTGCACCTGGGGAGAGGGTTTAACCCTCTAGTCCGGATGGAATCCACGAGGAAGTCGTAGAACCAAGATCAAGGGAATTTAATTTCTCCTCAACACCATCTTTTTTTTGTTTATCCTACTTAGATGTGGGGGGGGGGGTAGGAATAAAACAAAAGACCTTTTCACCCCTAAGTGGAGTGGATTCTTTTTTTTTTTTGCTTGTCAGTAAGATGGACGTGTGTTTATTTCGCTAACGATTACTTACTAGAGTTAACGTGTTTAATTTTACAGGCCAAAAATACGCTGTTTGTAATCAACGACTCACAAGGCAAATTCGTTGCAACCTACGACCTCAGCCCAAAACTGTTAGCAGGAAAAAACAATTCTGACAATACTAGATTTTTTTTTTGTTTTTACTGTACAGTATAATTTTTTTACTGTATAATTTATGGCATTCTGAATTCATAACATTTCTTTGACAAATTGAAATGCATGTGAAACATGAAAAAATTGAAAATCAAACACAAGAGGGAAATTATTTTTTCTTCGGATCTCATTCTCTGATGAAACTTTAATTAAAGTTGAACAAATTTATAAACGTTTCCGATTGATTGTCTTATTTCTTTTTCTCGATATCTCATTGTCTGATTCAAAGCTTTAAAATTAAAACATGAGAAATTATAAACGTCTCCGATTTGTTCATCTTTTTATTGCTATGTCCGTCTTTCCGGTTTGATTTTTCCTTTTAATTTACGTTTTATTTTATTTGTTAATTATTTTCTGTTGGTTTCTTTGAGTTTATTTTTTTTTTTGCCATAACCATTTGGCAGGCTTGGTGTTCGTACAGTCGCAAGTGGAGGGTTTTTTACTAATATTCTGGTTTGGTTTAAAATTTAGGTAACATTTTAACACTAAGTTTCCTCAAATTATGACCGTCATGTTTTCTCAAATTCTTGCATTAGATTTTTAAAAATTGATTTTCGGAAGTCTGGCCATGTATCATTTTCCTGTGCATATTTCTTCGGAGGAGAAGTATTTAAAATTTAAATACTTCTTTGAATTTTAATTTAAAATTGAAAAATTTCAAGTTTTAGGGGAAGGTAAAACTACAGAGAATGTCATGTTCCCTTTTTTGTTTTGTTTTGCGTGCACACACAAATTAAACATTGAAAATGGATACTTTTGAAATTATTATTTTAATTGCAACAGTAAATATCTGAATTTTTTTCTGAATAAATATTCACAAATATACTTACTTATTCCTATTGAAGAGGAGTTCTATGTGACTTTTTTCAAAAACCATTTTAGATGGAGCCAAGAGTTTCTTTCATGGATAATGATTTCATGATTAAATCCAATTTTTGACCTAAGTCGTTAAATGCACACCAGACGGCATTTATAACTGCAGTAGCCAAACCAAATGAATTTATGTTTGCATCGTTTTTAGAATTTCTTTGGTTTCATCTTCAAATGTAGCTTAGAAAATGGCGACTTACATTTGCCAAACCAGACGACAGTTGGTCACGTGACCCGACGTTTGAAATGGAAAAAAAAAAGAAGCGCGTCTATGGCTTTTTTTTTTTTTTTTTTTTTTTTTCCGTTCAAACCTCAAATAATCACTGACCTGTCGACCTTAAAACAGGTGTCATGTGTGGCTGGGCAATTGGCTTTTCATTAGTAGACCTATGCAATTTTTTTAAAGAGTTAATATAGAGGCTGAGGAAAATACTGAAAATTTTTTAGATCTTATGGGTGTGTCTAAATTTAACTAATCAGAATAGAGGTCGACTTTGAAAATTCAGAGTTAGGGGATGTGAAATATTCATACATGACGATGGTTAACCGTCATATTTACGGCCGGACTGCTTACTTCCAGCAAGAAGGTTACATAGTTACGAATAAAACTCTTAGATTTGATTTTCTAAGTGCCACTTCCACAAGGCCGAGTGTATGGGGTACCTAGTGAGAATCGAATTCACTACTCAGTTGTAATAAACTCTAGCGAGACAAGATTGCTAACCATACACCACGCCGAGATACCCGTTTTAAAGAGACTGTGGTGATACCGAGCAAAAGCGATGGACCGGATGTTTGCGCTTTCACGACCAAAAGTCGTCGCTGCGCCGCCGGCTCCACGCAGATGTTCAATTAAAAATTAATTAAATATTAAATTTCCAGTTCGCGAGCCTACGCGAATTTTATTTATCAGCCAATGGGAAGCCCAGAACCAAATACAAGTGTGAAATCCCAAATGAGCTGCTGTGACCCCAAAAGAAGATATAAAAAGCGGATACAGAAAGCATCGACAGGCAGACCGACTCGAGGAGAAGAGAGTAATTAGTATCTCCATTGACCGAAGTCAAGCGGCTTACTACGCTCGCCTCCCTTACCTCTTTCCGTCTTCCCTGCCTCAAAAACTACTTACTGATCTGAGGAGCGAATACATCAAAGACACTCCTTACTTACACGCTCCCCACATTCCTAAGCATTAATTCTCTTTCGGCATTTTATTGCCATGAACATTTTAAGCTCCGTTGGACCTATACTTCATGTATTACTTCAACTGTAAAAACATTAATTGATATGTGTATATATAAAATGCTATTTTTCTACTCAAATTGCCTTTCTTGATTTGTAATCATTTTATGACTTATAGTGGGCTATCTACAAAAAGGCCAAATTCCGTTAACCTGCAACAGTATACAACTACCCTTCACTAGAACGGACTCTCCACTACTAAGAGAAAAGAATAGATAAGCGACCCACAACCTAGATTGGCAGATAGCCAAATGGCTGTACACCGAGACTGGCAGTTAGCCAAAGTTGGTACCCCCAGATTGGCAGTTAGCCAAATGGTCTTACTCCGCTAATTGGCAGATAGGCAAAAAGCCGTAACCCTAGATCGGCAGATCGGCAAGAAGCCGTAACCCCCAGATTGGCATATAGGGAAAACCGTCTTTCCCAGATTGGCACAGAGCCAGAAGTTGAAACAACCAGATTGACATATAGGCAAAAAGCCGTACACCTAGATTGACAGATAGCCAAAATTGGTACTTCCTAGCCAAATAGCCTTACCCCAGATTGGCAGATAGCTGAATTCCTGTACTTCCCAGATTGGCAGATAGCCAAAAATTAATACCTCCCAGACTGGCAGATAGCCAAAAGTTCGTGCCTCACAGATTGGGAGATAGCCAAATAGCCAATCTTCTCAAACATATGCATTCGATGACTGCATCCAGCCACCGTCCTGCATTTTTATTTAGCAAATCAACGGCCTTCTTGGGGTTGGGGGACAAACCAGAAATAAAAATACAACCCCCCCCACCAAAAAAAAAAAAAATAAATAAATAAAAAATAAAAAGCTAAACTTACCTTGACATAATCTTTAGGTTCAAAGAGATTATACGAGTCGAAAAAAAGATTGACTGATCGCTCACTATTAGGGGAGATAATTGTCCATGTACATTTTTGGTTAGTAATGTACAAACCGATATTAGAGTTTTCATAGTTAAATCCTGGAGAACTGATGACACCAGCTTCTGTTTCCAATTTCAAATCACACCCTGTTTAAAGAAAAGGTATACATTTTATTCAAAATCTGACCAAGTCAATATTTTAAATTGCACAGAAAAAAGTTCTTAGACCTGGAAGACAGGCCATTCATATCTTCTTCTGTGTGCCTTGTCCCTTCAGGACGTAGGCGATCATGGCCTTCCACGTCTCCCTATTCCTGGTGGCTCTTAGCACGCTTTCTCCTGTTACACCACGCAAACCCCGTTCTGCCATCCACCAGCTCAGGCCAGTTAAGTATGTTACACGCTGTTTTCCTCTGTCTCTCCTTCCCTCTATCTGGCCTGTTAGTATCAGATTCTCCAAGCCCTCCTTCATCATTGCATGTCCCAGGAACTTTAGCTGTCTCTTCCTGATACTCAGTATTAATTTCCTCTTCGTTTCTATCCTTTTCAAAAACCTCATCATTGCTCACATGCTTGATCCATGATATCCGCAGCATCCTTCTGTAGAACCACATTTCAGTTGCTTCAAGTTTTTCCTTCATCTTCGATGATATTGTCCAGCATTCACTGTCATATTGAAGAACTGACATTACACAGCAATTCAGTACTCTCCTATTTGTTTCTATTGAAATTTCCCTGTCTCTTAATACTTTACTTAGCTTCTGGAATGCGTCTTTGGCCATGCCAATTCGCCTCTGGATCTCTGTGTCGCACTTTCCGTCTTCTGTTAGAACACTACCCGCGTATTTAAATTTTTGTACTTGCTTAATTTTAGTATCCCCAACCTCTATTTGGCATTTTGGGCTGTTTTTTTTTTTTGTTTTTTTTTTTTGCTGATAACCATGCATTCGGTTTTCTTACAGTTTATTTGTAGTTCTTTCTTGTCACTCTCTTTGACTACCTTCTGTAGGATGTCTTGTAGTTTCCTTTCCGTGTCTGCTATTAGCACTATCGTCTGCGTACTTTATGTGGTCCAAATTGTGGCCTCCGATGATGAATCCTGGCATAACATCAAGAGTCCTCAAAATATTTTCGCTGTACAAGTTGAATAGCTCCGGTGAAAAGACACAGCCTTGTCTTACGCCCCTTTCTATCTTTGTATACCTGCTGAATTCGTTACCTGTTCGTATGCAGGAGGTTTGCTGCCAGTAGAGATTCTTGATTACTCTAATGTCTTTCCCAAATATGTCGACGTTGCTTAGCCTTTCTATCAGTTCTTTGTGGCGTACTTTGTCGAACGCCTTCGCATAATCGATAAAACATGGGTACACGTCCTTTCTAATTTGTATTGCCCTTTCAGATAGAATCCTAATATGGCGTTCCTTGTTCCAGTGTCTTTGACGAACCCACAATGTTGTTGTCACATCTCTGGCCTGAGTATGACACAATTATAATGTGTGGATTACCCCCACCTATTCGGCCAAAAACTCTTGCGAGGTGGAGTCATTTGAGGAATATAAAAGAATGGGTATATCTCTCTTTTTCTATATATATCGAAGAATCGAGAATAAAATATCTATAGAAATTTCCCTATCATATCATTAAATATTTGAGCTGAACAACTTTAACGAAATATTGCAATTACAATCATAGATATGAAAGCTGGTTATTATTTAAAGAAGTAAGCGGATACAAATGAAAAGATTTGAAATTGACACCTTTTTACATTTTAGTGAAACAGCCATTAAACACTTCTTTCTTTCTTTCTTTCTTTTTCTTTCTTTCTTTCAAGTGTTTGTCTTTCGTCTTTTCACGCAACCAGCACAGAATAGTTCAGGTTTTATGAGGTATTGATAGAAGACGTTAAACACTTCTATCTTCCCTCTTTTTCGTTTTAACCAAGTCCCCGTCTTACGAACATTTCTCTTAATAATAATTTTGTAAACAATCAAAACAGAATAGTCTATTATTTATGAGATATTGACAGGAGACATTAAACACTTTTATCTTTCTTTCTTTCTTTCTTTCTTTCTAATCAAATACCCGTCTTTCGAACATTTCTCGTAATAATGTAAAAATAATTCAGCAAAGCATGTTATCTTGTGACAACTGAAGTTTTAGGAGAATGCCTTATTCAGTTTTCATTTTGTGAAAAATGGCATTTTATCGCATTTTTCGAAGATAAAAATGTATTTTCTCGCCTTATCAGCTTAATCTGATTCTCCCCAATCTCTCTCTCTCTCTCTCTCTCTCTCTCTCTCTCTCTCTCTCTCTCTTACCAATTCTATTTTTCTTTTTTCTTTCACTTTCTCACTGAAAACAACTAATACTAATTTATTTTGCCCTCTTTCCAAACGATCAAAACAGAATAGTCCATTATTTAGGAAGTATTGACAGGGCGTAACGGTCATGCAAACTAACGAAGGGAGAGAAAACCACGATTGTAAAAGAATTTCTGACTGCAGATATGATGTCTCTAACACCTTTATCATACGTACCTTCGAGATAAGTCAGACTGAATCCTCCATTGCAGATTTCCTTTCCAGAATGAAGATATAGTGTAACTTCATTAGTATTGGAGATGAAAACTTCATTTTCTGTTGATGCGGTTAGTTTTGCAGCTAGGACATTTCCATATCGAATTTCAAGGAAAGTTTCATTGTTCGGAATATTCAATTCGGACAGCTAAAGAAAAGAACATTTCCAATATTAATATTTTAAAAAAAACTGGGTACTGTTTATAAAGACAGCCATTTTTGACGTGTCTTTTTTTATTAGAACCTTGAATAAGTTCTCATTATTTTCCAACAGATGGTGTTCCCAGAACTGCGTGTGTCTAGTTTCAGATTGCAACACATCTATAAGGAAGAACTATAAGCAAGCTTGAAATTTGGTGTATGTCATTTCGCTGAAATGTAAACAGCTTTGTTTTTCATAGCGTTAAATATGTTGGATGTCGGGTCAAAGAAAATGTATTTGCGGGGAATTTTACTGCACTGCTTTATTTAAAAGAAATTTGCAGCTGAAGCACACAGAATTCTTGTTGAGACTTACGACGACCATTCTCTGTCGGAAACAACATGCAGAGATTAGTTTAAATGTTTCAAAAATAATAGTTTTGACGCTGAAGATAAAGAACGCTCTGGCTCACCGAAAAAAGGTTGAAGATGAAGAATTGGAGGCATTATTTCATGAAGACTCATATCAAGGCAAAGCCGAACTTGCAGAATCATTAAAAGTTGATCACACAACAGTTTCAAAATGTTAGAAATCATTAGGAATGATTCAAAAGCAAGGACAAAAGGCCAGTGTCTTGTCTGGGAAAATATAGACATTTTTACCCAGACTTAAGGGCTTGGATTTCCATTTTAAATGGCCTTGTGACGCATCCGCCTAGAGTATCCACCCTAGTGGGGAGGTAGTAGATATCATTCTGCCTTGCGTAGACACATTGTCGAACTCAGACGAGACTCCGCCGAAGGGCAGAGTCGCATCTGGGGAAAAATGAACAATAAATTTTTACCTGAATGGTTCGGAATTCCCACTTTAAATGGCCTTGTGCCGCATCTGCCTCGGGCATCCACCTTAGTGGTGAGGTAGTAGATATCATTCAAAAGCAAGAACATTGAGTGCCGTACGAGTTGAAGCCGAGAGACTTTGGACGGCGTCTTGTCATGTGTGATCAGCTGCTTTAACGGTAGAAAAGGAAAAGATTTTTGCATCTTATCGTGACCGCCGATGAAAAGTGGATACACTACACAAACCCTAAACATAGAAGATAGCCATGCATCAACATTGGCGACAAAACCGAATATCCATGGTTCGAAGCTTCTGCTCAGCATTTGGTGCGATCCGCTGTGTGTAGTTTATTATGAGACGCTCCAACCGACTGAAACCATCACAGGAGATTGCTATTGACTACAACTGATGCGTTTCAGCTGAGCATTAAAGAAAAAAACGTCTGCTACCCGACAACGTGATTTTGCAACAAGACAGCGCTAGATCACATGTAAAACGGGTGAAAACCTACTTAGAAACACTTAAATGAGAAATCCTACTTCACTCACCGTATTTACCAGACATTGCCTGGTCTGATTATTACTTGTTTTGATCGATGGCACTTGGCGTGGCTGAGCATCACTTTCATTTTACGAAAGTGTCAAAAAATGTGTCGACTCGTGGTTAGCCTCAAAAGACGTGTCATTTTTCCGACGTGAAATTCAAATGCTATCAGAAAAATGGGAAAAAGTAGTGGCTAGTGATGGACAATACTTTCAGTGATATGTTTCTTACTAATTTTTGTAACTGAAACGTTACTTTTCATGAAAAACCATCAAGAACTTATTCAAGGTCCTAATATATATAATCGTTTCACCCCAAGAAAAGCAGTACTGCCACTAATGCGCAGGGTGTTATATTGAAAGGTGAGTTGAAAGAAAATAAAAAGAACAAGGTACAGGGGATGTCGAAGAAAGGATAAGAGAAGGATGGGGATCAAGGAGATAGAAAATAACTATTGACTTTGTAGTTTTGAAGATTGTAGTTATCAGGGAGGCAAGTTAAGAAGGGAGTTTCACAGGACGGAAGTGTGAGAAAAGAAACTGTAGGAGTAGAAGTGGCGGTTACATTTGACTATTTTGACAGTAAAAGGTTAAGACCTAGTTGGCAATCTAGTAGTACGAGTAAATTCGTGTATTCGGGGCACCAGGGAGAGAAGTTCCTCAGTACAGAAGCCGTGAAAATATTTGTAGAAAAGACAGAGGGAATCCAGAACTTGTCGGTGAGAAATTGACTGAAATCGATCTGCCAAATTGCGATCAATTACATTGCAGATCCTCCTTTGGATTTTATTGAGAATCCCGAGATGAATAACAGGACCACCAGATATGGCAACAGTATTTAATGCACAGACGGATAAGTGATTTTTTAATGTGCAAGATTTAAAATAATCACATATTACTCATCATAAGAGAGAAGTAAACATTAATTGTGAGAATACACAATGCATGTTTGTAAGTAAAATGAACAGCAGACATGCGAATGAAAAGTTGGAGATTCCAAAATGAAGCAAGTACAAAGATTTAAATATTTAGTAAGTGTTTTAGCAGAGGACAGAAAATGCGACACCAAAATCCAGTAGCAAAAGATTTCTGCCAAATGCTAAGAAACGTATTAAGAGACAAGAAAATCTCTTAATAAACAAAGGAAAGAGTTCTTAACTATTACGTAATATAATTCCTCCTATGTGGTATTGAAAGGTAGACATTTTCCTCACAAATGAAGAAAAGACTTGAAGCAACGGAAATGTGGTTCTACAGAAGGATGCTGAGAATACCAGAGACCGAACATCAAATAAAGAGAGCAAAATATCACTAGCAGAAGGTAAACTAAGTATTAAGAGACAGGAAAATTTCATTAGAAACAAAGAAAAGAGTACTTAATTATTACCTAATATAATTCCTCTTATGTGTCATTGAAGGCTGGACAATCTCCCCACAGGTAAAGAAAAGAATTGAAGCAATTGAAAAGAAATTCTACAGAAGGATGTTGATAATATCGCTGACTGAACATAAAACTGGGATCTCAAAAGATGCCTTCCAAAAACTAAGCAAGATATTAAGAAGCAGGAAAATTTAATTAAAAACTAAGAACAATTACGGAACTTTTACTAACTTCAGTCTTCCTATATAGTGATTTTCTCAGTGCTGCTTAGATATGGCACATGTCCGAATGTATGAAACACCTAGTGAGGCTCGAACTCATTACTCAGTTGTAATGATTATAGTAAAATTAGCTTACTAAATATTACACAATGTCAAAGTGCCCAAAATATAAGGATTTTCAAAGCGCAGTTTACATGTGGCACAAAGCCAAAAGTATGGGGTACCCAGTGAGGATCGACCTCACTACTCAATTGCAATAGGTTCTAGCGAGACAAGCTTGCTGACCATTACACCACATCGGGGTGCCCTTCAGTTTTCCTATATGGCAATGTATGCTAGACAATCTTCTCATAAATGATAAAAAATTAGAGACAAGAGAAATGTGATTCTACAGGAAGATGCTGAGAATAACATGAACTGAACATGTGAGCAACAAAGAAGTTTAAGGCATATAATGAAGAAAACAGGTTTGGAAAATTTGACACTCTCAAGACATATTAAAGACAAAAAGGGACAGAGGAAAGCAGCGCATAATCTACTTAACAAACTTGTGTAAATGGTTGGCAGAACAGGTACTAGGAGAGATAGCAAAAAGATAAAATTGTGTAAAAGCTACAAAAGACAGGAAATTGTGGAGAGCCATAACCACCTATTTTATAAATGTACATATCACACAAAAGAAGCACACGTTTGTGTAAATGGATGGTAGAAAAGGGTTTAGGAGAGATAGAAAAAGACAAAAGTTACTAAGATCTACAATTGACAGAAACGGTCCTGGGCATGACGGTAAACTGCACCCAGCAGCAAGGCCTCTGATTGAGAGGTTGTGAGGAGCATGGAACCACCTCTTAATTACTGTTGTTCCTAGGCCCACCCTGACCTGGAGGGATAGCACCTGTTAGGGTCCCAGCTATGGGCAAATAGTTAACCCCCTCCCAAACTGGGTCAAAACACTATGAATGTATAGAAATACAGTTATAGAAATGTATACATAAAAATAGACTTTTATAGAAAAATATACATTTTTGAAGGAAAAAGAATTATTCTCAACAAAACATTTTTAATACAAAACTAGAGGACATTTTCAGTTTTCTAAAAGAAAAAAAAATCATTAAAATCTGACTAAAGTAACCTTCTCACTATAAGCAAATATTAAAAAACAAATACCTTAAAAGCCCACATTTTTGGCATTAAATAACCCACAGAGGTTGATATGCCATTAAATAAAACCTCAAAGGGCAGAAAACTTCTTTTTACCTTTCTTTTCTCTTCCCTTTCTCCTCTTATTTTTCTTTATCTTCTTCTTTAAAGCCCTACCCTGGTTCTCCTCTGTTTCTGTCATTCTGGATAATCTCTGCTGAACGTTACTCTCTGATTTCCTCCCTCTTACTTTTCATTTCTTTTCTCCGCTTTCCCTTTTCCCCACTCTTATTTTTTTTAATTTCCCCGCCCCTTTAATACTATTTCCTCTTCACCTTTTCTTTCTCTCTTTCTTAATAATCCTTTTCTTCTTCCTTAATTTGTCTTAGTTTCTCTCGCCATATTTTTCCTCTCTTTTCATGTCTACCTCTTTTTCCTTCTCCCGTGCATCTAGTTACAAAGTTGATTTTGTTTGTAACAAAAAGCACAACAATACATCCTGAGATAAAAAAAAGACATTTTGTTTATATCAGGATATCTTCTTGTGTTTGCTCGTCGACGACATTGTTGGCGAAATTAAGTGTTGGTTTTATTATGACGCTGAAAGATTTGTTTTTTGAAATAATAATAGTGTCCAACGAAGAAAAGACTCAAATTTGATTAATGTTTTTTTTTTTTATTATCATTATATAAAAAAGGCATTTTATCGCCACTAGGACATTCACTTTTTTTGTGAGGAGATCTGAATTTTTGCTTGTGGATTTTTATACAATAAAAAGTCATAAAAATTATGACTTTCTATCGAAATAAGGATGTACCCTGTTGACCGAAAGTTGTCGTTTCAAAGTCACGAGTTGCATGACAAAAATCACATAATTACTTAGAAACACATAAACTCCGAGTGACACTCCTGGATGCGTTTTGAAAGATAGAGAAAATAGTTTTATATTATTATTCGGCTACTGAAGCGTTGAAGGATTTCTTCATTTTTGAGCCACACTTGCGAGGTAGAAACTATAAATACGAACGAAATATAAGAAAGAAAGAGAAGGTTCAGAACGGGATTCCGTTTTTGTGTCAATTCAAACGTGGATCAATTGAATCTCAGGGGACGTGTTAATTATGCTCGTATTTTCTCTACTGCGGCCGTCTTCCTTTCTCGTCCTTTTATTTCGTTTTCTGGGGCTCCAAACAGGTCATTTGGGAATTCATACCCCAGATATAATTCTGGGTTTCCCATTGGACGACAAACAAACTTTGCATCGGCTTGCGAAAAGGGTCCGTAAAAAGAATTTGATATATATATATTTTTTATAATTAAAGATTATTTGAATTTTTTTTATTTTTAAGATGTTTCCTAGTTTGCTTTTTGCCGAAAACCATTTCACGTCGAGGTGCGAAATTTCGCGAGTTTTGTGTGCAAAGTTTGTAAATTCGTTTTATTTTATTATAACAAAATCAATGAGTCAGGTTTAAATTTTAAATTTTGCATTTGTTTTGTTCACTACAAATCAGCATTTCCTGATTTGCTGATGTAGATTCTCCAACAAAATGAAGTAAATACTTTTCTCTCCTTCTCTACAATTTTATCTAAACTTATTTATAAATGGAACTTTGTCTATGTGTGTGTGTGTGTCCGTTACCTATAGACTCTGAAACGGCTTAACCGATTTTCTTGAAAATTTACCAGTTGTACTATAAGCATCTGCGAGTGTTCTTAGCTAGGTTTTGTGTCGAGGTATCCTCGATAAATATCAAAAATCAATAATCGAAAAAAACAGGGTTATAGAAGGAATGGTCTGATTTTAACCAAATTTGATACACTCATAGACAAAGACATAAGAAACGATATTCAGAAGTTTCAAGGTTGCAGTTCTTACAGTAGTGCAAAAAATCAATAATATATATATATAACTCGATAGCAAGAAATCAAAATTTGACTTACATCCATTCCTTTTTCTTTCAGTCTATGGTTTTGCTTTAACTGGAAACAACTATTGCTTTTTAGTCTTTCATACCAACATCCAAAAAGTCTGAGCTCCTGGACCATGGATTAGTTTCAAAGCTTTCATTACACCCGAGCAACGCCGGGGTATACTGTTAGTTATACATGTATCAATATGTGTAACTGAAAGTTTTCTCTACTTTTCAAGTGTTTTATTGAACACACCTCTATGTGAAAAAGCAAACTTCTTTCTTCTGAAGGATTTTATTAAACTCACCACATGGTCTAGAAACATTAAATGAATTGTTATAGAAAATCCTTGTGTAGTGATGTGTAAATCTTGTAAGAAGCTACATGGTTTCTCGTTCCTCTTAGTGCCTGTGGTTTGCTCTGTTTATGTGTATATCTCGTTTGCATGTCATGCTACACCTTCCTGAACCTGAGAGGCTTGATGCACTTAGTTACTCTATTGCTTCTTCGGAATATTCTGGATGGTCTGCATCGCTCTTCTGTTTTTTTTGTATTCTCTTTAATGAAGATCTTGGTCTAGTTTCTTTTTCTTCTTCTATGTCTGTTAACATTTTCTTTACCCTGGACAGTGCTGTAAAGCATCTAATCCAGGTCTTCACGTTCTCTGGATTGTCGAGCGTGGTCAAGCATCCTATCGGTGATGCCATTGTTGTGATGTGTAAATCTTGTAGAAAAATATGTGATTTCTCCTCTTGGTGCCTGAGTTTTGCTTTATTTACATGTGTATCTCATTTGCATACCAAGCTACACCTTGTCTTGCATTTCATTCTAAATTTGCTTGTTTAATTTTAGTGTATTGCATAAACATTATCGCTATACATTTTTTATTGTCTTATTCTGGATAACACCAGAATAAATTTTAACCACAGCAACCTAAATTACATTTTACACCAGCAGAAAAGGCAGAAATACAACTGAGAAATAACATGTAGTTTGTTCACCCAAGAGCAGATACTACACATTGATCCAAACAAGGAAAGCATAACGGTCATACAAATAAACAAACAGAATAAAAGTATAGAGGATTTGTTTCAAGGAATATACAGGATGAGACGGGTAAATTATCTCCATTTTATACTTTTAATTTCACACATGTGCATTGTTTGTTGTTGATTCTGTCAACTGTGAGGTATAGCGGGGTCAGTTGGGAACCATCTATGGAAAAAAGAGCACCATGATGCAATTCACTCCACCAGAAATTTGGAAACAGCATGCTGTACTGCTTAGCATTTGCACCTGAAGCTCCAAAGTTTGGGTGTCAATTTGAGGACAGTAAGAGCTGGATGAGTCTAATGGTGATTACAAATGAGTTTGGAGTGATCACTAATGATGGTGACATATACCTCCATTCATCTAGTAGCATGAGTAAATACACATGGTCAGGTTACCAGGGAAAAAAGAGTTGCATATGGCTCACAAGCCTCGGTTTGACCCCTCCAGATATAGAGAAAGCTTTTAATTTAATAAAAGATGAAAGTTTTAAATCGCTTACCTGAATGGTTATTACACTACTTTTGGTAGCTTTAATTTTCCATGTAAGCCGAAGATCTGGTATTAGAATTGGATTTTGAGGAGACAAAATCGTCTGGGGTTGGCTTGTAGCTTGTAACATTTCCGGCAGTAGAGAAACTGCAAAAGTAATACAAATAATTACATAAAATCAGTCAATCTGAAACATTTTCTTTTCTTTTTTTTTTCATAATAGAATAAAGATTAAAATCCATTTTTTATTGAGAGAGTTGATTTGTTCCACGACAGGAAGAATGGCCAGTTTTGAAGACTGGGAATAAAATAACACAAGTAGTTGTAACAAATTTACATTATTTACTTTGTTTGAACTGTTGTTCTCATCTTTATTGTAATATTCACAACGTTTCAGCCATTGTATGTTTTGACCTTCTTCAGGTGATATATGTTGGAATTTCAAACCGAGCATTTTATTTTGGTCATTGAGGGGAAGATTGTTCTAGTTCCATGTGCCATGCCTTTTCTGGATATCTCAGTTTCAGTTATCTCCCTTTAGAAATGCAACTTTGCAAGTTTTTGTTCATCTCTGCTGTGGCTAGGTATTGAACTCACAACTCTTTGGGTCAAATCACATATATCACCTGAAGAAGGCCAGAGTGTACTACTGCTGAAACGTCATGAACATGACAATAAGGAGAACAATTGTCTGAACAATGTAAATAGTTACAATACCTAATCTCGGAAATATAGACAGGTATAGCTGTAACAAATAGTTAGGATTCAAACAGAATAAATCAGTCATGGCAGGGTTTAGGAAAGAGAGAAAAAAAAGCAAAATTTACTAAGAGCTACAGAAATTGGAAATTGTGGAGAGCCGTTTATTCCAATATCCTGATGCAGAGAAGGCATATAGAAGCAGAAGAGATTGGATTAAGAGATTAGATTAAGAGATTAGATTAAGAGATTAGATATGTATAATTTAGTATTTAATTTCTGAAATGTGCAATTGTCAATATTATTTCAAAATAGTTTTTATCTTAGTTAATATAGATTTTATTATGGACACAACATTTTGACAAAGTATCGTCTGACCATCATCAGGTGTCTGTTGTTTACTTAATATGGGATATCAGTTCATTTTCTTTCTGTGCATCATGTCTTTTCAGAACATAGGCGATCATGGCTCTCCACAGTTTTCTGTCCTTTGTTTCTCTTAATAAATTTTGTCTTTTTGTTATTTCTCTTAAATTTTGTTCTGCTATCCATTTATTCACACTCACTAAGTAGGTTATATATTATTTTCCTCTGTCCTTTTTACCTTCAATCTGTCTAGTGAGTATCATAATTTCCAAGCCTTCTTTCCTTATTATGTACCACAGAAATTTTAACAGATTTTTCTTGATGTTAAGTATAAGTTTACATTTTCTTTCAATCTTGTATAAAACTTAGTCAATGCTCACTTGTTTGGTTCATGGTATCCACAGCATCCTCCTAATAAGGCTAAAAATATTTATTTTATGAGAGGATCAGCTAAAAAATATATATAAAAAAACAAGAATCTTTAAAACATGTAATCTGATTCAGTCCGCATCCTCTTTTCACAGCAATATTAAATTCTGTGGAATTATCAGATCTTGTCTACCAGGATGCTCCCGAAAATTACACAAAAATATCTTGAAATACTAAAGAGTAAATTTATTCAGTAAAATCCCTATTGGTTTCAACCACAGCCTCTAGATGATTTCGGAATCTCCTGCAACTCTTTTGGATGGTCTCCTTGCTTAAGTTGGTGAATGCCACCATAATCCTTGCCTTGGGTACATCTTTAGTGTTCTATTCAGGACTATAAAAAAATAAGGTCATAAAATCTCTTCTTTTTTTTTTGCTCTGAGATGTACTAGTGACAACAATGGGACTCTTTTACTTTGAGAAGAAGGCACTTACCAAGCAGCAGACTTTAATTTCACCCAACCAAGTGGTGTGGACACGCACACACACTAAGCTGATAAATGGTTTTCCTATCTGTACACACATGAATATAATTTTCACTATCTCTTTTTTGGTCATTAATATTGTTCTTTATAAATATATGGGAATAAAATATATATATTTCTTTTGAAAACCTAACTTAATTTGCTTTGAAAGTCTCCACTCTCAACAGCAACCTTTTCGATTACAATCCTATAGCCCCTCTTCGCTACGAATTTTAAAAGATTCTACAGAAGTTTAAAAATCTAAGGTGAATAAAAGACAGCCTGTGTAGTAATTGGACATGGTTAAGTATAATTGAAAAATGCTCCACAAACAGAATTAACAAAATTTTCAATAAATAATAAGAAAAGCAAGCAAAAGAACAGACCAAAATAATACCAAGAAAACAATATATATATTGTATGTTATATATATTATATGTTATAATATATATATGTAAAAGGTACAGTTTTTTCATGCTTTAATGTGTGCATGACCATGACATTTATAAATGCTAAGCTATCAAATGTTTCATTTAAAGCAGAAAGAAAAAATAGAGTAATGTATAGCAACACAGTTTTGCAAACATTTTTGTTATTTTGTTATTACTACTTGCACCCCTGAAGACGATCTCAGTAGGAGATTGGAAGTACTCGGGAAAATAAAAAAAAAATATTTCAAAGTTACAGCACATTTCTCACATCTTTTAATTACAATACACAGAAGATTATTTATTAGTATGAACAGATTTTTTCAAAAATAAGCAGACATAATGTTTGCAATTTATTTAATCAGACATGCCTAAAAGAAAATTTGCTGCCTAAATACACACACACACACACACACACACACACACACACATATAGGCTAATCAAAAGTCAGCAAAGTAACATGTTAAGCAAAATGTTATAAAGCAAAATGTTCAGCAATTAAGGATTGTGTTCATATACAAAAGGGATACAGTCAAGTAATGTTAACCAAAAGACAAGAACAAAAATATAACAGATGAAACTGGTTAATAAGAAATCCCAGCAGGCATTTGTAGATGTGGGAGGGGGCATTCTAGCAACTTTTTTCATTCCTGTTTGTATTTTGTGACTGATATTTTTTTAGGCCATTTTTTAACCCTTTTTTTACATTTATTTTTTCTCTTTCAGAGCCGAAAAGACTCGTTTTATCCTTTTTTACATAGGAATTCATTTTCTAGGAATAATGACTGAGAAGAAGTCAGTCAAAAGAAACCTTTTCAGAGCCACAAGATGGACAAGCACAATTATAATAGGATATGTGCACTGTGGGGCAATAGATATTGGCTTGAAATGAGAAATTGGAGAGCCGAGTTCAAATTTCAGTTAAGTTCATTGCATTCACTTACACGCAAATCCACTTGAGAAAAGTAGTAATCCATCTCTTCCCTCCAGCTATGGGTTAAATAACAGGACAAACTGGGTTCTATAGCATTGGTTGGCAACCAGTCTACCACAGAAGGAAATGGCAACCTATTTTGAGAAAATCTTTTACCTAGTCAGTCATGGATCAAAAGAGACATGATCACCCATCACGTATGACACTTAACTGACTGACTGAATTGTTATTGCAATATTTTGTTAAAGCTGTTAAGTGCAAATATTTAACAATGCTATTGAGGAATTTCTACTGATATTTTTATTGTAGAACATGCCATAAACTTACTCAGTCATTACCTTAGGAATTAAGATTCATCAGAATATTAAAATAGAAAAATTGTGAAATTTTTACAGGTTGAATGTGTATGAATGCTGGTCCTTATTTCAAGAGGTAGAAGGAAAAGATTTTCCATTGACAACCTTTTCCATTTCCCTGAAACAGATGTTAAATACATTTATATTTCTTTCATTCATTCATTCATTCATTCAATCATTCATTCATTTATTCTTTCTTCCTTTCTTTCTTTCATTTACTCACTGATACCAAGCAGTGTCATTGCTATGCGGTCAAAAGAGAATAGTCCATTATCTGTGATATATTGGCAGGGCTTAATGGTTGTGAGAACTAACTCAGGATTGAGGGTAAGTGGGACAGAGGAAAATTGTGCATGCCATACTTGATAAGCTTGGGCAAATTGATGGAAGAACAGGGTTTGGGAGAAATTTAAAAAATTATTAAGAGCTACAAGGGGCCTTGATCATCTATATCTCAAAGGGATTTGGCAAATTAAAGAAGAATGTATTGAAACCAACATATCCACCATGCTATAGACCCTCAGAACCACTAACTCTTTACTGAAATTTGGAACTCAACAGAAGACTAACTATGTCTCCTTGGGGACAATCTAGCTATTTTGTGACCTTGTGACTGTAACCATAACATATATGTGTTTATTTTTATTTTAATAATCATTTCACCCCAAGCAAGGCAGAAATGCCACCGATGTGTGGAGGGTTACAGTGAGAGAATAAAAAAAGTCTTCAAAGCAGTTGCCATGAAAATACTTGTAGAAAACAATTTGATTATTTTAAATATGTAATAATATGTATTTAAAATGATCAAATCAAAGTAAGAATATTTCTCTGACAATATATTTTTTACATTGCCACAGGAAGAAAAGAAAAAAATGGATTACTTACTTGTAGTCCAGCTGAATGAAAATATCTGTGATGTGACTTTACGGTCAGTGTAAAACCTCAAAAAGAAAAAGTTGTTGTAACTGATGTATTCAGTCATGTTGGAACCACTGAGTCGAGCTATTAAAGAACTTTCAGGGGGAGTAATTCCACCACTCCAGATTTCTAAATAGTCATGCATCATTTTCAAATTCATCTCTGAAAACTGTACAAGAATAAGAAATGATAAATTATGTCTATCACAAAAATGCCTGTGATACAAAAAAATAGCTTATTAAGACTATAAAAACTGACATTTTAAAAGTATATATATATATATATTGAGAGAGAGAGAGAGAGAGAGAGAGAGAGAGAGAGAGAGAGAGAGAGAGAGAGAGAGAGTTATTATTAGTGTTATAATAATAACATGTGGGACAGCAACTAAAACCTTTCAGGTTTCGGTGCTAAGTGCACCATCATCAGGCAGTGAAATATTGTTCAGTTACAGGGTTCATATATATAGTGATATAAAAAATTCATAATCAAAAACATAGGTGCTACCATATTACAGTCTCATATGTTATTATTAAAGCAATAATAATAACTCTATCTCTATAAATGTTGTCCATCTGTATTGAGGACTTTATAAAAGTTAAAATTACCAAACTGCTGAATATATATTCATTAGTTTGTACCACTAATATATATATATATATATATATATATATATATATTGATGAGTTGTGATAATGCTTAGAGCCAAGAATTTTATTTTCAGTAATTTTACTGATAAAAGATATTTTGGCAAGCAGCAAAAAAGTCAGCCCTGATGAATGATGTCATTTTGTGTCCTCACAAAACTTTGATGTCGGCATGAACCTGTTCAGTTAAAGAGACAAATTCTTTGCATTAAACTTATCTATCTGTTATATATATATATATATATTTATTATATCTTATTATGACTTCAGAAATGAACATTTTGAAAGTATATATATATATATATATATATATCATATTGCTCTGGTTAATATCCATTAAGCTCTGTATATAGATCTATAACTTTAAAATTTTACATTAAGTAGATCTTTTTGAATTATTCACTCTGTTTACGGATTTGACATCATTACCTATATATATTATTTTTATTAATCAGGCTGCTATATATATACTTTGATTAAAAGCAGAATATCTGCTCAAATACCAGTATCAATTAAAAATAATGTTCAAACAAATAAATTAAATATGTCGGCTGTTAAATTAATTTTGTTAACCTTTGGAACTTTTCATACGATTGTCTGTTTACACTTGTTGACATTATGATATGATTTCAGAGAATTGTTGGTTAGTTTTTTAAAGTGGAAAGTTATGTATATAAGGTTTGATTTAACTTTGATTAGATGGTGGAATCATTCATGGTTGAGCAGTCTAAGATGCACCAGATTAATCAATGGCTTCTCCTAAATTGTTAGGGGTCACAGGTTCAAATCCTGCCAAATGACACACATTTTCATCACAAAATTTCTCGTAAATAATTAGGCCAGTAGAAATAAATAAATATATATATATATATATATATATATATATATATATATATATATATATATACACACTGTTTGATTATAAACAGAATATCTACTAAATATGAGTATCGATTAAAAATAATGTTCAAACAAATAAATTTAATATACATTGTGTATTTGGGTAGCAATATCTCTTTTATTCAGGTTACATTAAAAATGACAAAATTCATTAAAATTATAATTTTTCCTGTGATCTTGGATTTTTTTTTCAGAACATAAAAATATAAAAATTATTCAAATATCTTATTTTTTTGAGTGCTTTTTATTTAATTTTTGTATAATTTATGTTCTGAAAAGAAAAAAAAATTATAAGATCACATGAAAAATTATATAAAAACTTAACCATAATGCCTTGTCTGTCATTTTTAACAAAACCTTCATATATATATATAATTTAGGCATATTATATCTATTTTTATTTTAATCCTATTGTAGTCTGAAATAATTTTCCTGATATGGTGATTAAAATTATTTTTATTATTTTTATTTTTATTTTTAAAATAGCAATTATTCAAAATTTAATAAACAGCGCAAAAGTTAATGCCTCCATGAAAAAGATTTTCTACACTGAATTAAAAAACATTGAACAAATCCTCATTAATAATGGCTTTCTTAATTACATTATTGATGAACAAATTAGACAAGCTATTAGAAATACTAGCACAAATAAAAACGGACATACTACTTCCTTAAATAACACTAAAGAATTTTTATATTACAATCAAATGCATTCTAACTATAAACAATCTGAAAAAATCCTAAAAATCTCGTAAGTACTATGGATCTATGGATCTATGGATCTATTCAACCTGTACAGTGAAACAATTCTGAGAAAGTTAGAAATCTTCCCAGGATTCGTCATTAGTGGTCACCATCTTCAGTATAAGATATGCCAACAACATAGTGTTGATAGCAGACACTGAAAAGAAAATACAGGACTTTCTATAGCAGGTAACATCAGGGATGCTAAAATCAAACAGGTATAGAAGATTAAATACCTGAGAAGCATTCTGACAGAAGATGGAAAATGTGACACTGAGAGCTGAAGTTGGATTGACATGGCCAAAGACGAATTTCAATTGCTGAGCAGAGTTTTGAGAGACAGGAAGATTTTGTTAGAGACGAGGAAAATATTACTGGACTGTTATGTGATATCTGTCTTCCTATATGGCAGTGAATGCTGGACAATCTTCTCAAGGATGAAAGAGAGACTCAAAGCAACAGACATATGGTTCAACAGAAGGATGCTGAGGATATCATGGACAGAACAAGCAAGCAATGACAAGGTACCGGAAAGAATGTAAATGAAAAGGAAACTTATAATTGGTATCAGGAAAAAACAACTGTGGTTTTTGGGACACGTAATGAGGAAGGAGAGCTTGGAGAGCCTGATACTCACAGGATGGATAGAAGAAAGGAAAGATGGGGGAAGCAACTCTAGACTTACTTGATGGACTTGAACAGGTGGATGGTGGAGTGTAGTCTGTGAAAGATACCAAGGGGAAAGAGCTTAAGACCAACAAGAGATAGAGACAAGTGGAAATCCATGATCGCCCACGTCCTGAAAGGACATGGTACATAAAGAAAAATGTTGACAGGAAAGCAGGAATATGGAAGCGGGTTTCACAAGCGATAAATGCAATGGTATTATGCAAGGGTTCAAATATCAAAGGTACACATAAATGATTAATAAATTTAATCTTATTTGCCAAAATAAAACTTAAATATTCTCATATAGCAACCTCTAATGGTAACTAACAGAAATCTCATAAGTACTAATATATCCCCAATAGGTCCCAGTAAAAAATAAAACTAATCATATACTATACTAAATTTAATACAAGCAATTTAATTATTTGCAATATTTCCTCTCCTCTAACTAGCATTTTGTAAAAAACCAACATTGTATATCAATTTATATGTCCTTTGGGAGATTGTATCTCTGACAAAAAAGCAAATACATATGTTGGTCACATAGCAACTATGCTATGAAGAAGGCTTAGGTTACATATGTCCAATTCATCATCAATTGTACAACATTTAAATGAACATTCCTGTCCACATTCATGATTCAGGGAAATATTAAATTACAATACATGCATACAACACTATAAAAATAAAAAACAAAGACTTCAAATTCTCAAATTCATTTTTATCAAAAATTTGCAACTGACACAATGTCTAAAATGCCTTTAACAGTAGGTCTTTAAAATGTCTAGGTTTTAGTTTCTGGAAGAAAAACGCAATTGTTTAAAACATGTAAATTGCAATTTTTATAGATATTAAAAATTAATTAACCTCCCTTACAACATATAATTTTAAAATTTGCATTGTGTTCTTATGTGTATGCTCAAAACTCATAAATATTAAACCACAAGATTGACTGAGAACTTTTCATAACGGACAATTACATTAATTATGTCTTAACAATCAACCCCCTGAAGATGATCTTGAACAAGATTGAAAGTACTTGAGACTATAAAAATAAAAATAATGAAAATACATACAATACCTTTCTCGCTGGTTTAATCTGGAAACTTATTCAGGACTACGAGAGGATTAAAATAAAATAAATTGGCATAATATATCTAAATTATTTAATCAAACATCTTTAAATTAAAATATGCTCCCTATATATATATATATATATATACTTAATAATTTTACTCCAAGCAAGGCGGTGATGCCACTAGTATCCAGGAGTTTACAGGGAGTGAAAGTGAAAGAGAAACCTGAAAATATAAAGGATTGAAGAAAGAACAGAAAATGAATCCCATTCATCTTTTATCCTTTTATTTAGTAATGCTCTACATGAGTGACTCTTGGTTGAACAATAGTAAGAAATAATAAAAAGCCAAAAGCTATTGCAGCTCATAACATTTTCTATAGACAATGGAAATAACAGAATTATTATTAGCACTCTACCTTGAATGGCTCTTTGCCCTTGTATTAGGTGAACAATAGTAACAAAAAAATTATGAATCTTAACAATTTCTACAGACAATGGAAATAAAAGAATTATTTGCACACAGAATAATTCTTTTAGTTTTATTGTTTGCATAAAGTGGTGGGTTTTCTAACAGTTTTAATTTTTTTTTACTATTGTTCATACAAGGCTCAAAGGCCACTCAAGATAGTGCATTACTAAAAAAGATTGTGGCATCATAATTTGTCTGGAGATGATTAAGGATGTTATTGAAAGTTACCAAAAAAGAGCCTTTTAAATATGAGATTAAGTAAAAAAAGTCTTTGAATCACTTACCTTAAGATTGATTCTTGATCCTATGGGAGCTTCTAAGGTTAATAAACAGGTTGTCTTGTTTAATGTTTCAGGAGTGCCAACAAAACTGCCATTTATTCCTTTCTGGTGATAGTTACAGTTTTCAGCTGTAGTAATAAAATAAAATGAGAAGTAAAACATACAGAAATATAAGTTCAGTTTTTAAGTTGAAATATTGGTGCAAAAAAGTGAGAGATAGTTTATCTGGGTACAAATAGAATTATGAGAAAGATTTAGATATTATTAATAGATGAATAAAATAGACACGACATTAATATCAGTCTTCCTATATGACTGTGAATACTGGATAATCACCTTACAGATAAAGAAAACATTTGAAGTAACAGAAACAAAGAAAAAAAAGTAACAAACTTTTACTTTTCTCTAATATTATCAGTGAATGCTGAGCAATCTCTTCACGCATGAAGAATAGGCTTAAAAGTAACAGAAGCAAAAAAAAAAAAGAAGATTACTGAACTGTTAGAATTGTCAATCCTCATATATGACAGTGAATGCCAGACAATCTCCTCAGTAATGAAGAAGAGACTTGAATCAACAGAAATAAAGAAAATGGTCTGGAAATGTTATTAATATCAGTCCTCCTATATGGCAGTAAATGCAGGACAATCTCTTCAGCGATGAAGAAGAGACTTCAATTAATAGAAATAAAGAATGCTGAACTGTTATGTAATATCAGTCCTTCTATATGGCAGTAAATGCTGCACAATCTCTTCACAGATGAAGAAGAGACTTCAAACAACAATATCCTCCTGCTCATGTATCGTTCTGTTCACACTCCTCCCAGTCTTTTGAACAGGACTAGTAGTTTATCCCTCATTTTCTGGTTAAGATTTAAGGCTTCTAGTTCCTTCTGATGTTTTTTCATTCCATTTCACTCTCAAAAGCCACTTGCATCTTAGTGGTGCTGATGTATTGCTTCGGGTGAACTGATTTAAACAAAATCACAGAAAAATAGTTCTAAAAAAGTCATCAAAGGTAAGAGAGATGAAGGAAAGCATATTCTGCCTAATGAGCTTCTGTAAATGGTTGCTAGAAAAGAGATTAGGTGACATACCAATGAGATTAAATATACTAAGAGCTATAAAGGACAGGAAATTGTGGAGAACTATGATCATAATCATCCTAAAGGAACATTGTACATGGAAGAAGAAGAATGAGATTGTATAAATGATTGGCAGAAGAGGATTTAGGAGAGAGAGAGAGAGAGAGAGAGAGAGAGAGAGAGAGAGAGAGAGAGAAGACAAAATTTACTAATAGCTACAATAGACAGGAAATTGTGGAGAGCCATATATTCCAATATCCTGATGTGAGAAGACACATGGAAGCAGAAGAGATTAGATTAAGAGATTATATTAAGAGATTAGATATGTCTAATTTAGTATTTAATTTCTGAGATGTGCAATTGTCAATAATATTTCAAAATATAGTTTTCGTCTTAGTTAATATAGATTTTATTATGGACACAACATTTTGACAAAATACCATCTGATCATCATCAGGTGTCTGTTGTTTATTTGATATGGGATATTAGTTAATTTTCCTTCTGTGTGCCATGTCCCTTCAGGACATAGGCGATCATAACTCTACACAATCTTCTGTCTTTTGTTTCTCTTAATAAATTTTGTCTTTTTTATTATTTCTATTAGATATTGTTCCACCATCCATTTATTCAAGCTCATTAAGTAGGTTATATATTATTTTCCTTTGTCTCTTTTACCTGTTCTGTCCTATGAGTATCATATTTTCCAAGTCCTCTTTCCTCATTATCTGACCTAAGAATTTCAACTGTCACTTCCTGATGTAAATTATAATTTTCCAATTTTGCTTCTATTTTCTCTAAAACTTTGCCATTTCTCACATGTTCAGTCCATGGTATTCTCAGCAGATTTATAAAGAACCAAATTTCAGTTGCTTCAAGTTTCTTCTTCATCTTTGATGAGATTGTCTAGAATTCACTGTCATATAAGGGGACTGATATTACATAACAGTTCATTACATTTTACTTTGTTTCTAATGACATTTTTCTGTTTCTCAATACTTTGCTTAGCTTCTGGAAAGCTTCTTTTGCTATCCCAATGTGCCTTTGAATTTCAGTTCTGCACTTTCTGTCTCCTGTTCTGTTGTGGCTAATCTACGTTGCCAAGCTGTTGTGGCCTGTTAAAGTCCCGTAGTAAGACATGGAAACAAGGAGGTAGGTTCAAAAAGTTTATTAGAATAACAGAACAATATATACAATAATAAGTGTTAATACTCAGTAAATAGAAGGGTAAGTCTGAGCGGTATAGTTACGCTGCCTCAAGACTGTTTCACAGCTGCGTCCCCGGGAGTCACTCAGGTTAGTATTTATTGACAGAGGAAGAGTCCATTCCTATAGATTGGGCACCATAACATGTTCCTAGATATTCAAATTTTTGTAGGTGTTTGATTTCTGGTATCACCAATACCTTGAAGTAGGGTATTAATCAGTCTTCTTTCCCTCCAGCTATGGGTTAAATAACAGGATAGATTGGGTTCTATAGTCTTGGTTGGCAAAAAGTAATGGTAACTTACAGCAAGAAAATTTTATGTCTAGTCAGCAATGTCTCTTTCAAAACGTGATTGCACAAGCATGTATCATGTATGGCATTTAACTGACTAGCTGAATGTTCTCAAGCTGTTTGTCTATGCTTCTGAGATGAGGTAGCATTTATATTATTTACATTTTTCAGACTGTTGTCCTCCTCTTTATTGCGATATTCACAACATTTCTGCTGTTGTACGCCTCAGCCTTCTTTAGGAACTTGGAATTTCAAACCAAATCCTTTATTTCGATCACTAATAAATAAAATAATAAAGGTTTTGGTTCAAAATTCCAAGCACCTAAAGAAATGTACAATGGCTGAAATGTTGTGAATATGGCAATAAAGATGACGACAACAGTTCAGAAAATGTAAATAATATTATCAAACTGTTATTGTTATAAAAAAAGTAATCAGTCAATCTTTGCTGTAAAGAACTGAACTGGTGGAATTAAAGAATGGAGCTCATCTGAACTTTTGCCATGACAAATAGTGACAATAACGACCGGTTTGAAACATTGTGTGTATGAAAATAAAGCATGGCAAAAGGAATCAATTGATTCCAAGAATGATGGAATGGGCCAACCAGTTTCCCTGCATCATTAGCACTGGATTGGATAAGAGTTCTATTTTGAATATCTATTGAATCTACCTGAGATTCAACAGACCTTCAAAGAATGGAATCTCATTAAGAGCAGAACTTTTAACCATAACTGGAGAAAATTCAGAATCCAGTCAGTTTTTATCTTAGTTAATATAAATTTTATTATGGACACAACATTTTGATGAAATACCATCTGATCATCATCAGGTGCCTATTGATTACTTAATATGGGATATCAGTTAATTTTCCTTCTGTGTGCCATGTCCCTTTAGGACATAGGCGATCATGGCCCTCCACAATTTTCTGTCCTTTGTTTCTCTTAATAAATTGTCTTTTTGTTTTTTTCTCTTAAATTTTGTTCTGCCATCCATTTAACCAAGCTCCCTAAGTTGGTTATATATTATTTTCCTTTGTCCCTTTTACCTATTCTGTCCTGTGAGTATCATATTTTCCAAGCCCTCTTTCTTTATTATGTGACTTAATAATTTCAACTGTCTCTTCCTGATGTAAAGTATAATTTTCCATTTTGTTTCTATTTTCTCTAAAACTTTGCCATTTCTCACATGTTCAGTCCATGGTATTCTCAGCAGATTTATAAAGAGATTGTCTAGAATTCACTCTCATATAAGGGGACTGATATTACATAACAGTTCAGTACATTTTAGTTTGTTTCTAATGACATTTTCCTGTTTCTCAATACTTTGCTTAGCTTCTGGAAAGTATCTTTTGCTATCCTAATGTGCCTCTGAATTTCAGTTCTGCACTTCCTGTCTCCTGTTCTGTTGTGGCTAATCTACATTGCCAAGCCTGTTAGAGTCCCGTAGTAAGACATGGAAACAAGGAGGTAGGTTCAAAATGTGTATTAGAATAACAGAACAATATATACAATAATAAGTGTTAGTACTCAGTAAATAGAAGTGTAAGTCCAAATGGTATAGTTACGCTGCCTCAAGAGTGTCTCACAGCTGCGTCCCTGGAAGTCACTCAGGTTAGTATTTATGGATGGAGGAGGAGTTCATTCCTATTGATTGGGCACCATAACATGTTCCCAGATGTTCAAATTGTTGTAGGTGTTTGATTTCTGGTATCACCAATACCCTTGAGGAAGTTATTAATCTGTCTCTTTTCCCTCCAGCTATTGGTTAAATAGCAGGACAGATCGCGTTCTATAGTTCTATTCACAACATTTCGGCTGTTGTACGCCTCAGCCTTCTTCAGGAACTTGGAATTTCAAACCAAATCCTTTATTTCGATCACTAATAAATAAAATTAAAGGTTTTGGTTCAAAATTCCAAGCACCTAAAGAAATGTACAATGGCTGAAATATTGTGAATATGGCAATAAAGATGAGGACAACAGTTCAGAAAATGTAAATAATATTGTCAAGCCGTAAAGAACTGAACTGGAGGAACTAAAGAATGGAGCTCATCTGAACTTTTGCCATGAAAGTAGTGACAATAGCGACAGGTTTGAAACATTGTGTGTATGAAAATAGAGCATAGCAAATGGAATCAAATAATTCCAAGAGTGATGGAATGGGCCAACCAGTTTCCCTGTATCATTAGCACTGGATCGGATAAGAGTTCGAATTTGGATTTCTATTAGATCTACCTGAGATTCAACAGAAGACCTTCAAAGAATGGAATCTCATTAAGAGTGGAAATGTTAACCATAACTGGAGAAAAGTGATGACCAATTAATACATGTTTGGTTTTTTAAGATATTGAAAGTTTTAAGCTGATTATTTCCCTATTAAACTGTTATAGCAAAGTCAAACAAAAAGATTAAAATGACTTATTATTGTTTGGTATGTTGAGAAGCTGTCAAATTTATTGCTGAAAATTAAAAGCCCAGCAAATAAGAAGCTGTTTATTATAATCATGACTAATGTTATTAAACTGTTATTTTTATAAAAAATCTTTGCTGAAAAGAATTGAACTGGTGGAACTAAAGAATGGAGCGCATTTGAACTTTTGCCATGAAAATAGTGACAATAACGACAGGTCTGAAACATTGACTGTGGGAAAGAAATTATAGAAAACAAAACAAGTCATTACCCATACAACCATATAAAATGATTTTAAACTATTAAAGGTGGAAAGTGATTACCGAGCAGCTCCAGCCCATATATAGTAGCAGTACTCCATTTTTAACCTGGTCTGATTTTTATAAAGATACAACATGGCGGAGGGGTTAGAACACATACAGTCTAGTGAGCTGACCATAGAGAAGCCTACAAATTGATGGAAGGAGCATGACATGTCCTAGCAATAAAGGTCTGAACTGGTGGAAATAACGAATGAAGCTCATTTGAACATTTGCCATGGAAATAGCGATAGAATAGTAACAGGCTTGCTATGGTCAATCTTTGAGAAAGCTGTTGCAGAATGGAGAACAAGTTATTTGCCCTGTTGGCTAGGACTTCAAAATACTCTGACTGCACCACTCCAGAGACGCAAACTCCCACCCAATAAGGCGTCCTGAGTATGATGATAAACTGCATCCAGTAGCAAGACTGCTAATTGAGAATTTTGAGGAGCATGGAACCATCTCTTCATTGATGTTGTCCCAGGTTCACCCTGACCCGGGTATGGGCAAATAGTTAACTCCCAGACTGGGATCAAAATACTATGAAAGTATAGAAATAGATTTTTATATGGAAAATTCCAGCAATACTTTTTGGAGAAGAAAATATTACCAGCAATACATTTTTAGAGTAAAAATTTAACATCAATATATTTTTGAAGAAAAAACATATATACCAGTTATACATCTGACTCTCGACGAAACCTTCTTTACAAAAATACATTAATGAAACCTGATCTACAAACTGATTTCTTACGAAGAATACAATTCTACTTGTTGGCATTAAATAACCCATCGAGGTCGATATGCCGTAAAACAAAATAAACCCTGAAACTGATCGACAAACTGATTTATTACAAACAATACATATTCTATTCATACGAATCTACTTGTCGGCCTTAAATAACCCATTGAGATCAACTCCAAAACTGATCTAGAAACTGATTTTTTTAAAATAAAGAATACGTATTCTATTCATACGAATCTATTGTAAATATCTTGTCGGCATTAAATAACCCATTGAGGTGTTGATATGCCATAAAACAAACCGAACTAAACAAAGAAGTCGTTATCCACAAGACTACATAAGTAATTTTAAACTCTTGCAAAACTGGATGATGAGGATTAATATGCCCCAATCTCAGATATAGCAGCAAAACTACATTTTAGTCTGATTTGAATCTTGTAAAAATACGCATGCCGGGTTACAAAAGATTCGACAGAGGTTTCATAGAGAAAGTTTCATTAACAATGCCACTGGAAACATTTTAATCAAATAAATATTTCTTTTGTCTCAAATTCATTTTTCGTTAAAAAATCTCGATAGTCGCATAACACATCAATTGAAATGTTGTGAATGGACAGAAATAAATGGGGGTCCTTAGACACCTGAATTCATAACATTTCTTGATTATTTAAATAAAATAATATTTGCGATGAAGTGTATGAATCAAAGTTACTTACGGCAATCACTTTCATCTGAAGCATCTCCACAATCATTTATATTGTCACACACCCATTTGGAAGAGAGACATTTACCATTGGCACATTGAAAGGAGCCTGAATAAAGAAAATTAACAACAAATAATAGTGTAATTACATTATCAAAATTATAGTAACAAATTTAATTATAATATTTGATTAGTATTTCTTTGAACTTATTTCTCTTACTTTTCCACCAAGTAGTAATAGTCTTAAGTTGTCTGAATTTCTTAGATGAAGCCTTAGCAATTATTATTCATTTTTGACTAGTATTTCTTTCATCTTATTTCTCTTGCTTTTCCTTCAAGTAGTAATAGTCTTAAGTTGCCTGAATTTCTTAGATGAAGCCTTGTCAATTATTATTTATTTCCTAAACCTCTGTTGTTTCTTTTTTGTTCTGCCACCATACGCTTAATATAGCATTTTTTATAACTTTATTCAATTTATGAGGGTAGACTGTTCTTGTTCTACTACTCGCGTCTAGGGAGATCTCGTCTAGGGAGATCTCGTCTAGGGAGATCTCGTCTAGGGAGATCTCGTCTAGTTCTTATTCCAGTTGAAACGTGTGTGCAATAATTGATTAGTACTAAATAAAAATAAGAGCTACTGCACTATAAAAAAAAGATATAAAATATGCTGTTCAGTAGAAACGCTTATTTTATATTTTGTGTATGATGCAAACCCCTTCAAATTAACTTAAAAATTAGCTCTTCAAAACTCGCATGATACACGAGTATATACGGTAGATGATACCCCTATACTTGAGTGGAACGAGAACAATCTACCCACGTAGATTAAATAAACTTTATGGTAAAAAGAACAAAGATGAAGACAGTAGTCTGAATATAATTAGTGTAAATGATGATGACTCCTTACCCCAGAAATTCATACGAAATCCTTATTATTTATTCCACGCTCCTTCTACAACAATATTACGAGCGATAGAGCTTTCTTCTTCTTCTATGTGCCATGTCTCTTTAGGATGTAGGCGATCATGGCTTTCCACGTCTCCCTATCTCTTGTGGCTCTTAGCATGCTTTCTCCAGTCATCCCACCCAAACACCTACCTGCTCAGGCCCTTCAAATATGTTATCCGCTGCTTTCCCCTGTCTCTTTTTCTCTCTGTTTGACCTATGAGTATCAGATTCTCCAAGCCTTCCTTCCTCATCACATGTTCCAAAGAGTTCAGCTGTCTTTTCCTGGTGCTCAGTATTAATTTTCTTTTCGTTTCCATCTTTTCTAATACCTCATCATTACTCAAATGCTCGATCCATGATATTCGTAGCATCATTCTCTAGAACCACATTTCAGTTGCTTCACTTTTTTCCTTCATCTTTGATGATATTGTCCAGTATTCACTGCCATATCGAAGGACAGACATCACATAACAATCCAGCAAGTTTTCTAAATTTCTGAGATGAAAAATTGTCATTATTTTTACATTTTTGCTTGTTTTTCTTTCCGCGTTATTTTTGTGGTTTTGAATAAAAATATTCGGTTCGTTGTTAATTTTAAGTTAATCAATTTTTAAACATTACCTTCAATGCATGCTTCCTTTTGGCAGACATATGAGTATGACCGTTCGCATGGTCTCACAGCATACAATCCTCCTGTTTTCATAATTACACATTTCCCTGATGACCAGTCAGGCTGAAAATTTTCCCAGTATCCATCACAAGCACTGGCATTTTTAGGATAGCCTAAAAAATAAAATACCACAAATTAATTAAACTCGTGGGATAAACCAACCTTGTCTGTTGATGTTGTTTGAGGCCACTAGATGGCTTGGCAATCAGAACTAAAAAAAATGGCTTAATAGTAGGGTAGACCAAGCTTCTAGCCTTGAGAGCTAACTAGTCAAGGAGAAGGACAACTTTTAATTCAAAACAATGAAGAAGACATTTGCAAACCTTTCCAAGATCTTTTACAAGAAGGTATCGTATTTCATGCATAACAGAATAAAGGAATCAGTACAGAGCCATGATCACCAAGAGCAATGGTTACAAAACGTTTTTCATCTGGGCCACATTCTCGGAATTAGAATCTGCTCACACCTCAACAAATTTTATGCCATAAATGTTATGTTATTTAAAAATAAAACATGCCATGAAAGGGCATAGTATGTCTTACTAATTAACCCATATGTTGAGGGAGGAGAAGTGGATTCATACCTTTCTCAACGGAATATGCACATAAGTGAATATAACGAACCCAACTGAATTTGGAATGTGGCTCACAGATTAACAATTCAGTGCTAATATCCATTACGCCATACATATATCCAAAGTTTACAGCATCTGGTATTCACAAGCAGTCACCCATCTAGGTACTGACCAGGATTGACATTGCTTAACTTTAGTGACAGTACAGGAACTGGTATTTCAACATGATCCCAGCCTATGTAAGGTGAGGGATTTAAGTTACAAATGAAGAAACTGACTGGTACTTACCGATCCAAAATTCAGTCCCCTTCTGAGTCTCATTCATTGCAAATTCGTTCAGGTAATCCAGCTCGCTGCCATCCATTGGATATGCCAGGGTGCCTCCATACCTTCCAAAGACCAATTACCTATTTTCAGTATATTTAATCTAATGTGCGAACGGCGTAACAGTTATTGTCACGGAAATTGGGATTTGTGTTTGAATGATATACAGTAGTATCTAAACTTATTTATAAATGGAACTTTGTCTCTGTGTGTGTGTGTGTGTGTGTGTGTGTGTGTGCGTGTCTGTGTGTGTGTGTATCCGTTACCTATAGACTCCGAAACGGCTGAACCGATTTTCTTGAAAATTTACACAGTTGTACTATAAGTGTTCTTAGCTAGGTTTTGTGTCGAGGTACCCCCGATAAATATCGAAAATCGATAATCGAAAAAATCGGGTTATAGAAGGAGTGGTCCGATTTTAATCAGATTTGATGCACTCATAGACAAAGACATAAGAAATGATATTCAGAAGTTTCAAAGTTGCAGTTCTTACAATAGTGCAGGAAATTTGATATCGATACCAGGAAATCAAAATTTGACTAAACATCCATTCATTTTTCATTCAGTCTACGGTTTCTCTTTAACTGGGAATAACTATTGCTTTTTAGTCTTTCGTGCCAACGTCCAAAGAGCCTGAGCTCCAGGATCATGGATTAGTTTTAAACCTTTCATTACACCCGAGCAACGCCGGGCTATACTTCTAGTCAAAAATAAGAGTAACGATAAGACAAAGTGGAAAATTCATTAACGACGTGTTTTACCGAGAGTGTATGTTCTCTTTGGATTCCTAGGGTTAGAATGAAAGAAAAAGGCAAAATTGTATGCAAGGGAAAAATACCTTGGAATCTCTGAGGATAAATGAGAATATAATTTTAACAATAACGCGTCCCGGTTATTTAGATAGAAAGAAGGCCGTAGAGTAAGGGAGGTTGAAAAATTACAGTAAGGACAATAGACATGCGGAAACGAATTAGAAAAAATCAATGTATAATAGTAACAGCAACTCATCCAAGATATTTAGATGAAAAGTGGTGCAACAGGACACTAACCTTGAACATAAATTTGATTATCTGAAATTAAAGAATAATGATTTACGGGGACTACTAGTTGAACGTGTGTTGTAATGCAGTGGATATCGATGCGGTACGACAAATCGGGGAGCCGAGTTCGAATTCTATTTGAACTCCAGATTGGGTTCTATAGTTCTGGCTGGCAACCAGTCTACCGCAGAAAGCAATTGTAACCTACTGTGGGATAATCTTATGCCCAGTCAGTCATGTCTCTTTCGAGACATGATCACCATAAGCGTATCACGTATGGCACTTAACTGAGTAGTTGGATAATACTTGTTCAAATTCCCAGGACAGCAGGTCGAATGGTTGAACAGAAAATTAAAAACGAAACTCATTAAAAATTATAAATAAAAAATAAAAGAACGAACTTTAGATCACGAATCGAACCCAGATTTAACCAGACATGAGTCAGTGCCACTGACCTACACAAAGATTCCAAATCCCATCCACTTCCCACGAAGACATGGTTAATGCGTTTTCCGAATCTACATACGGATCCTGTTAATCCTCAACATTGAGGTGTGTCGACCGCCCAAGAACACACTTATCCTTGCAGGAAGATACATAGGAAAATTCTAAAGTAAACATAGAAGTACTGTACCCTTTTTTTAAACGAAGTCTCCTAAGATTAAAACCGTCGGTGGAGAAATTATATATATATATATATATATATATATATATATATATATATCGGGACAAGTGGAAGTTCATGATTGCATACATCTTGAAAGCACACAGCTCATAAAGAATATATATACCGAGAAAAAATGAATTTCATGTGTAAAATTTTGGAGGGTGAGTCATTCATACAAATGACAACCCCCAGGTCGACAGAAAGATGGCCCAGTAGGGAAGGTCGCAGTTTTTATTTAATATTCAATAAACTTAGAGTTATCAATAGTGCTGTACATTTTATTCAAGGACTTCTTATTCTGATGCTGACGTGCGCTTAGATGTAAAGAGACGGAAGTTTACCACGGCTAAAGGCAGGAATTACGAAATCTTGTCTATGGTACACAATGTGCATTAAGGTGTCACACTAGACTCCACCGTCAATCCCAATATCGTAGGATTTGGGGAAACCCGAATCAACCCTATCAGGAAGACACACCAGCCACAATCGAGGTGGGCAAAGAAAGTCGGATGACCCGTAAGGTTGATATTACTCAAGAAAGTATAGCAGAGCTTGTGACTAGCGTCTGAGGGGAATAAAAAGAAAAGGTACAGAGCCCCGGGGCTGGGGAATTCTGATGTGTGATTTCAAGTGTAATAGACGTGTTAAAGATATAGGGTTGTCTACGTTTGATGGTTACAAATGGCCGCATAGTACAGCGGTTAAAAAATTATGTTTAAGACAATAGTTCCGGATGAACGAATTAGAAAGATGTATAATAGTAACAACACTTAATCCTGGATATTCATATAAAAATTAGGCCAGACTGTACAGCGGTTGAAAAATTATAATAAATATATTAAAAAAAAAAAAGAAGGTCGAACCCAAAACATTATAATAAATAAATAAATTGAAGAATGTCGAAATTAAGAATCATTGTATAGTAGAAAACTTGGTATCTTTCAATACATATTTATTTTTAACTTACTCTGCGCAAACATTGGCAGCACCATTTTGGTCCTCAGGAGTCTTTATGAAAAGATAACAATTGCCAAATTGTGCTTCCCATCCTGAAAATAATATAAATAAATTAGTTTAGTGAGTACAGTATCGTAATAATGTAGTATGTGATTTACATTCTGAAAGAACAGAGCTAGGGATTAAATTTGCCCATCTGATTCTGTCTGTCTGTCTATGTCTCCGTCTTTTTGTCAACCTGTTTTCGTCTCTTTGTCTACCTGCTTCAATCTTTTTGCCCTTCTGTTTTACAGGAGTTGATCTGTGGTGACCCCACAATCACTGTCACGCTAGAGCATCAAAACAGTTAGACCAGAAGGCGACCTCATAACCACCAGATGCAGAATCAAGCCTCAAAGTATTTTCTTTGCTTCTCTCAACGCATAAACAAGAGATAGACTTAACTGAGTTTAGAATGTGCAGATGTAAGAACCTGGACGCAAATTTACTGTGGATGATCTAGAGATAAATACAATTTCTGTGGGTTTTTTTTTTATCTCAGTAAATCGTTTACTTTTACTTAAAGCAGCATTTTTAAATCGAAATTATAGTCAGACTCATTGAGGTGAAAAGTTAATGCATTTAGTGTGACATTTTGTAAGAAATCTTTTTTGTGTTCGTACAATTTTTTATTTAAATTCATTGAGGTTTCTCCGTTATATTCCTTGTAGCAATTATTACGGGCGATACAGTAAATTCTTCTTTCAAGTTTTATAGATCATTTTCTCCCATCAATATTTTTCTAACAGATTTAGATATTCGTGCTATCTGATGTTTTGTTTTATTTGAAGTGTTTTTTTTTCTTTTTCTTCTTCTGTCTCAGTCTCTTTGACTTTCTGATTCCGTCTATTTGCTCTTCTCACTCCGTCTCTTTGTCTGTTCATCTGTCTCCGGTTCTGTGTATACCTGCTTCAATCTCTTTACACTTTTGACTCCGTCTCTTCGTCTGTCTCTCTGATTCCGTCTCTTTGTCTGGTTCTGTATTTGTGTCTCCATGGATCAGTCTCGTTGCTCTTCTAACTCCGTCTCTTTGCCCTTCTTACTCCATCTCTTTGTCTATGTATCTATCTTAGTCTCTTTGTCTGTCTTATTCTATTTGTCGATCTGTCTCAATCTTTTTGCACATCTGACTCTGTCTGTCTTTCTGTCTGTCTGTCTATCTGTCTCCGTCTTTGTCTTCCTGTCTCAGTCTTTTAGCTCTTCTGATTCCGCCTCTTTACCCTTCTGATTCCGCCTCTTTGTCTATGTGTCTGTCTCAGTTTCTTTGTCTTCTTGTCTCAATCTCTTTGCTCATCTGATTCTGCCTGTCTGTCTATCTGTCTCCGATTTTTTGTCTACCTGTTTCGTCTCTTTGTTTCTTTGCTGTTCTGACGCCATCTCTTTGTTTATCTATCTGTCTCAGTCCCTATGTCTGTTTCTGACTCAGTGTATACCTGTTTCAATCTCTTTACACTTCTGACTCCGCCTCTTCGTCTGTCTATCTGATTCCGTCTCTTCGTCTGACTCCGTATCTGTGTCTCCATGGCTCAATCTCGTTAACCTTCTGACTTCATCTCTCTGTCTATGTATCTGTCTTAGTCTCATTGTCTGTCATTCTATTTGTCTACCTGTCTCAATCTCTTTACCCATCTGACTCTATCTATCTATCTATCTATCTATCTATCTATCTATCTATCTATCTATCTATCTATCTTCGTCTTTTTGTTTACATGTTTTCGTCTCTTTGTCTACTTGCCTCAGTTTCTTTGCCCTTCTGACTCTGTCTCTTTGTTTATTTAACTGTATCAATCTCTTGGTCTATCTATCTGTCCCTGTCTCTTTTTCGGTTTACGTGTATCAGTTTTATCGCCTTTCTGGGATGAGCGAGCCATTTTTATCTATGTTATTGTTAACCCTCTAGGGCCATTCGTATCATATTTGATACAGTATTTCCCTATAAGGAAACATTTGGTATTTCCCTATAAGGAAACATTTGGTATTCATTGACTGAGCAGTCAGTACTGCTTTCATTTGAAATTTATAAAATATTTCTCTTAAAAAATTTTTCAGGAAAATATTTCTTTCAAGGCTTGTTTTCATACTGTATCAAATATGATACGAATGGCCCTAGAGGGTTAACAGTGCAAAGCTATATCTCATTGCAGAATGAAGAATTATCGAATGAATGCGGATGTGGATGAACTGTATGGAAATACACGTGATTCCACAAGCGTATCGATCAGGATTAGTGATCGAATTCCCCGTCAGATAATTCCCATCGTGAGAGAGCTATTTCTGTTTATATTACAGTCTCGGTCTCATTGTCTGTCTGTCTGTCTGTCTGTCTGTCTGTCTCCGTCTTTGTCTCTTTACCCTTCTGACTCCGTCTGTTTGTCGATTTATCTGTATCAGTCTCTTGGTCTGTCTGTCTATGTATCTGTCTTAACCTCATTGTCTGTCATTCTATTTGTTTACCTGTCTCAATCTCTTTGCCCATCTGACTCTGTCTGTCTGTTTATCTATCTATCTATCTATCTATCTATCTATCTATCTATCTATCTATCTATCTCCGTCTTTTTGTCTACATGTTTTCGTCTCTTTGTCTACTTGTCTCAGTCTCTTTGCCCTTCTGACACTGTCTCTTTGTTCATTTAACTGTATCAATCTCTTGGTCTGTCTATCTGTCTCTGTTTCTTTTTCGGCTTACGTGTATCAGTTTTATCGCCTTTCTGGGATGAGCGAGCCATTTTTATCTATGTTATTGTTTACAGTGCAAAGCTATATCTCATTGCAGGATGAAGAATTAGCGAATGAAATAATTTTGTCCAAATAGTTATGGGAGAAAAAGATCTATATACTACGCAACTGTGGGCTATAAAAAAGATTGAGAGAGATAATCAATGATATTGAGAGAGAAAGACAAAGAGATAGAGACAAGTATCCAGACAAAATGTGTGTGTGTATGTGTGTGTGTGTGTGTGAGAGAGAGAGAGATAGAGAGATAGAGAGAGAAAGATAGAGAAAAGAAAATAGAAACACAGAGACGGAGACGGCTAACCAGACACAGAGACTGCGACAAAAGAGACAGACAAAAAGAAGGAGACAGGCAGCAAGAGAAAGAGAGAGACGGATAGACATACAAAACGACTGAGACAGACGGACAAAGAGTCTGAAACAGATAGCCAGAGCAAGAGACTGGGAAACCTAGACAAAGAGACGGAGAAAATGTAGCCATGCAAAGAGATTGAGATAGATAGGCAGACTAAGAAAGTGAGACAATTAAAAAGACCAAGAAACTGGGAGAGATAGCCAGACAAAGTGACTAAAATAGATAGACAGACAGAGTTTGAGAACAATGTACAGAAGAAGAGACTATGTCAGAGAGACAAAGAAAGAGATTCAAACAGAGAGATTGACAAAGAGACGGAGAAAGATAGACCGACAAAGCAATAGACACAGAAAGACAGAAAAAGAGACTGAGATCGATAACCAAACAAATAGACAGTCAAACATACTGAAACAGATCGACAAAGAGACAGACAGACAGACAGACAGACAGACAGACAGACAGACAGACAGACAGACAATGAGATTGAGACAGACGGAAGGAAAAAGAGACGGAGACAAATAGACAGAGAAAGAAATGGCCCAGATAGGCAGAATAAAAGAGACTAAGTCAGGTAGGCAGACAAAGAGATTGAAACAGATAGAAAAAAAGATCGAGACAGATAACCAAAGAAACCGAGGAAGACTAACAAAGATATCAAGACAGACGGCCAGGCAAAGAGAAGCAAGACTGATAAACAGACGATGAGACTTAGAAAGATAGCAAGGCAGAGAGACTGAGACAGATGGACAAACAAAGAGATTGACAGGAGTAGTCAGAGAATGAGAGCGAGAGAGATAGACAGAAAAGGAACGGAGAGAGTCAAAGAAACTAACGGAGACGGAGACAGATAGGCACACAATGAGACTGAGACTGATAGACAAGCCAATACACTTAGAGAGGTAGCCAGGAAAGGAAACAGAGAAAGATAGACAGACAAAGAGACGCAGACAAAGAAACCGTGACAGACAAATCGACAGAGACAGATAGACAAAGAGATGGAGACATATATGGACACAAAGAGACTGAGACATAGACAGGCCAATAAACTTAGAGAGATAGCTGGAAATGAAAATAGAGACAGATAGACAATGAGACGCTGATAAAGCGACTGTTACAGACAAAGATAGACTGACAGACAAATAAACTGTGACAGATAGGCAGAGAAAGAAACGAGACAGACAGCCAAAAAAGATATTGAGATGAAGGAACTGAGATAGACAGACAATGAGACCGAGACTGTAATATAAACAGAAATAGCTCTCTCACGACGGGAATTATCGGACAGGGAATTCGATCACTAATCCTAATCAATACGCTTCATATTCATGATATCACGGCCACTGACCAGATAAACTTTTTTTTTCGCAAAACGTGTTAAGCATGACTCCTTTTTCAAGACAGAATCTGAATTCTTACCCGTCTTATTTTCTTTTTAGAACGTTGTACATGCTTTTCAGCCTTTCATCGACCACATATTATCATAATTTACATTGTAAACTATCACAAATTAATGTCAGGTCTCCGAATTAATGTTGGACGGCGTTGGTAGCATAAAACATCCTGCAATCGATGATTTATGGTATGTAACGCATTTTATACTTTATTGTCATATTTTCGTTTTTAGAAAATAAAACTTCAATTTTAAAAAGTTGATATCATTAATTTTATAAGTATAACTCCCGTTTTAGAAAAATACATCTTTATAAAAGTTATTTAGCTTAAAAATGTTACATCATTACAAAAGTTCTTACCTTGAGAACATTCAAACGTCAAAGTTCCAATTTTCTCTGTGTTCAAACTGTCAACACTGATTACCTGAAAAGAGTAATAAAAATTATTAATTCAAGATAATGTAGGAAAATGTTGTGAACCGGAAGTTATATCTTCGGCGACTTAAAACAGAATGATATAAATGCGTTTTCTCGCAGAAGGATCGACACATATATTCTGGTTGAAAAAGAAATTGAAATAGAAAAATATATATATTGATCAATCGGAGAACGAAAAAAATGTATGTTTGAAAAGCGATCCTCTTTTGACTTGTAAAAAAGTATAAATACGATTGATTTTGTGCGTCTAGTCAGTGGACCCAATTTTATGCTTCCCTCGACCAAGTCAGACAGACACCATTGGTTTACCCTCTCATTCTCTCTCTGTTTCTCTCTCTCTCTCTCTCTCTCTTTCTCATATTGCTTTTTCTCTACTTCTTCATCAAAAACATTTCGTAAAGCCAGACACAAAGACAGAAAGATTCAGATAGATAGATAGATAGATAGATAGATAGATAGATAGATAGATAAAGAGTTTGTGTGTGTGTGTGAGTGAGTGAGAGAGAGAGAGAGAGAGAGAGAGAGAGAGAGAGAGAGAGAGAGACAGAAATAGTTCGAAATAGACTGAGAATTTCTGACATATAGAGTGAGAGATTGTCTATCTGTACATCTATCTATCTCAGACTGAGTCTGAGGTAGATAAATAGTCTGAGATAGTTTTCTTTTTCGCATTCCCCACCTGTAGAACTAACTTCCGTTTACTTGCTTCCCTGATAGCTACAATCTCCAAAAATTCAAATGCAACGTCAGTTGCCATTTTCTCTCTTCTCGAATTCCGTTCATATTTTATCATTTCATAAATACCTCATGTACCCAGTGTTTTCCCTCACTGGTACCCACTGTGCAATAGTGGTAGACCCGCCTTGTTTGGAGTGAAATGATTAAAATAGAAAAAAGAGAGCTTGACGGAAAAGAGTTTGAGATAGATAGATAGATAGATAGATAGATAGATAGATAGATAGATAGATAGATAAAAGTCAGAGATAGATAGATAGATAGATAGATAGATAGATAGATAGAGAGATAAAAAGTCAGAGATAGATAGATAGATAGATAGATAGATAGATAGATAGATAGATAGATAGATAGATAAAGAGACTGTGATAGATAACTTTTGTTCATAAACGACTTATTAGCCCATGTAAGTCAATTTAATGTCGAATCAAGTTTCATGCCATGAATCAATGACTTAGGGTTCTCGACAGCCTCTAAAGAAGAATCTGTAATGTGATCGGCCCCGACCTGGCAGCTCGACTCCGGCCACTTTCTCACCGACGGGATTTGGCTTCTCTCTGTTTCTTCTACAAATATTTTCATGGCTTCTGCTCCGACGACCTTGGTGCCCCCTCCACAAGAGTTTACTCGAACAACCAGACAGGCAACAAGGTCCCACCCTTTTACAGTTAAATCAACCAAATGCAGCTGCCACTTCTACTACAACAGCTTCTTTTCTCGATCTTCCCGCCTGTAGAACTCACTTTCATATACTTGCTTCCCTGATGGCTACAATCTCCAAGAATTCAAATGCAATGTCAATTGCCATCTCTTAACCACTTGAACCTCGTACTTCTATCGTCCTTTCCCCATCACCCCGTGTATATTGTTCTCTTTCTGTTTCACTCTACCCTCGTAACTGTCTTCACACCGGTATTCCCATCCTTCTCTTTCACTTTTCTCTGACAACCCCTGTAACCGGCTTGTCATTCTCTTCGCTTTCCCGCCTGTTTAAACTTTCACTCTTCTCTTATGTAGTCTCCGGTGCACCAGTGGTTGTACCGCCTTGCTTGGGGTGAAACGTTAAAACAAAATAGGTAAGTAGACATAAGAGGATTTATACTTGATTTCTGGAAGCTGCGAAATTTTTTTCTTAAATATCTCTCGGGAAATGTACCTGACATTTTAGATACTAAGGTCGAGCAAATCATTAAACATCCTCTTGACATTAAACCTGTAAACTTTGCAAATGGAGAAAGAAAATGGAGAACTTGAAACTGCTTTAAAAACACCAAATATAAGAAAGAAGCGTAACTTTATAAAATTCCTACGGAAGGCAGGAAGACTCGGGATTTCAACGATATTCTACTCCAACTCAGTAACGCTATATATAATGGAGAAGTCATAGAAAGATGGACAGAAGGCTGCATACTTTCTTTCCCAAAGAATGGAGATCTTTCCCAAAGAATGGATTATAATAAGCAGAAAAGATATTTATAAGAGATATTTATTTGAATGTTTATGAATGTAAATGACAGAAGTGAGAATTGAAAAGTTCTGTGAATAAATTGAATGATGAAAAGTTTGTTGAAGATCACGGCAAAAAAGAGTTAGTTAGTCAGGTGCCATACGTGATACACGCTTTGGGCGATCATGTCTCGAAAGAGACATGACTGACTAGGCAGAATATTGTCCGACAGTAGTTTACCTTTGCTTTCTGCGGTAGGGAAGAGACGGATTAATAAGAGTGAGTGAGTGAATTAATTCTTATTTTTCTGATCGCCGTAATAATGAAACACAAGTCAACAAATGGGTAAAAAGAAATGTTTGTCCAAGTTGGATTTTAAAATTCCCGGTTTCTCCACTAAGGCAGGATGTGATACAAGGTCGTTTTAACCTGGGGAGGTTATACATATTTTGTCCAAACCCCGGAACTGTTCTCATGCTGGCATCGATATTATATCGACCCTTTCTTTCATACTGCAATCACGGTGAACGAATGTCTCCTCGGGGAGGGCCCGTACCTAAAGCGATTATTGAACTCTAAAATCTACCCAGACCTTAGGTAAACTTATACATGCGATCCATCGCTAAAGAAATGGTCAGCTTACAAGAGCCAAATCAGATCTAAAATGGAGGATTGTTGTCATATTTGGACAGGAGCTAACCAGTTCTTACTTTCCAGTATTGATAGAGTCGAAAAGCGTCTCCGCGTCCTTGCGGGTGACAAATTATTTTCCACCCTGCAAGCCCTCTCTCACAGACGCGATGCAGAAAGCCTCTCACTGCTCTGTGGCTACATACATACATTTTCTCATATATATATATATATATATATATATATATATATATATATATATATATATATTGTCATCCGCAGACAGATCTGTTTCGCCGTATCACAGCTCATCAGTACGGTTAGACTCCGATTGCTTTTTTACCTAGGATTGAAACCCGACAGAAATGGCGTCAGTCAGCGACTCTACACCTGGGCTATGGGCGTTCGGTATATATATATATATATTCCTTCCAAAATATTGTTCGTGAGATCACACACACGCACACACACACATACACACACGCGCGCGCGTCTGAGTCGAATTTAATGTCCATCAGGAATCTTTGATCTATGAACAGTTCATCTTTAGATACCCCAATATGGACTGAGTTCACCCTAAGTGATGCCAGAATGTGGTATCCCGTTTCATCACAAAGTAAAAGGGCCTGAGGATTGAACAAGAATGTAACCTCAATTGCAGAATCAGACTTCAATGTATACTGGTTGGTGCAGCGAGGCAGCTGATGACGATCCCGAAAGAAGACGTTGCTGACCGATTTTGAAAAGTGGAAGAGACTGTATGTGAAATGAATTGTATGTGGGAAGGGGTGGCTCCAACTTCGTTTCTCGAATGAAGCTAATGTTTCTTTTACATGAGGCTGGCTAGCTAAATTTAAGGCAGACCACGTACATTCCCCCAAAATTTAACCAACTGACGAAATATCAAATTTTGAGGGTTGAGCTTCTTGATCGTTTCCCTATTACAATATATATGCATATCATATGACCAGCTACTGTACTTTTCCGGGCAAACCCATCAGCTAAGGCAGCAAATCTGTCTCTGTTGAAGACTCTGGTTCAATTACATTTGTGTTTATTCAACACCCACAGAGCTCGCCTCTGGTTTATTCTTTACTTACAAGAGCCAGTCAGTCAGTTAAGTGCCATACGTGATACACGCTTTGAGCGAGCATGTTTCTAAAGAGACATGATTGACTAGGCAGAAGATTATCTCGCAGTAGGTTGCTATTGCTTTCTGTGGTAGACTAGTTGCCAGCCAAGGCTATAGAAACCAATCTGTCCTATTATTTAACCCATAACTGGAGAGAAGAGACGGATTAATACCTTTCCTTAGGGTATTTGTGCGTAAGTAAATGCCATGGATTCAGAGCCAGATCAGGACAAAAATGGAGTTCTGTTGTCATATCTGCCTAGACCTCATTCTCTCGCCTTGATAAAATCCAAAAGCATCACCGAGCCCTTGTGGGTGACAAATTATTATCCACCACTCTCAAACCTCTTTCTCCACAGTCGGCATGTGGCAAGCCATTCTCTGTTCTGCTGTTCTGTTGCCAAATCCATAGAAAATTCTCGGACGAACTACACTTCCTGGTCCAATTCAAACCTTAACAGCAAGAACACGCCATGCCACTTTCTTGCGGGTGACAAATTATTTTACACCCTGCAACTCCTCTCTCACAGACTTCATGTGGAAAGCGTCTCAATTCTTTGTTGCGTCTTCCACAGAATGTGATTGGACTAACTACATTCCTTGATTCCACCAGTTCTAACCTTCACGGCTAGGAACCGCCATGCCGCTCATATTGTCGCAAATAACACGGTGAGAAGCAAGTTCCACTTGAACAGCTTCCCGCGAATCACTTTTCTGTGTAACTGACACCCAAGAGGATGTTTTCCCCGATCACTAAAATCTTAACCTGTTTAAGGCTAGAGTTAATCGTTATCTTCCACTGCTCAACGCACAAATGAACTCCTAACGCTTCCCTAAGCCGATAACATCGAGAATTCAGCAGCTTGTCAAATCAACCATGAGCCAGTTAAGTGCCTCACATGATGCACGCTTGGACATTCATGTCTCAAAAGAGACATGACTAAATGGGTAGAAGATTTTTCCCGCGGTAGGCTGCCATTACTTTCTACAATAGACTCGTTGCCATCTAAGGTTAAAAACTCAATCTGTACTGCTATTTAACCCATATCTGGAGAGGGAAAAGATAGATTAATATCTTTTCCCAAGGGTATTTGCGTACAAGTGATTACAACGAATTCAACTGGAATTCGAACTCGGCTTTTCGATTTCTCGTCCCGAGCCGATATCTACTGCACCACGAACGCCCATCCTGAAATCGACCATAGCGAGATTTAAACCCTTTTCTCATGGTCAAAAAACCAACCTTCTAGCTTGGCTATACGCTCCCCTAACGACATACATATATGTACACATAGAGACACATACAAATATTTGGTTTGTTGTTATGGCAAATCAACCTACGCGGGCCATTTATTGCCAACTAAATTTTATTTATTGCTGGTAATACCTTTACCTTTTTCTTTCAACAATGCCTAATATATACTAGGTATTTCTAGAACTATTTCAATTTCTTTACATTATTTACATTGTTCGGGCCGTTGTCCTAATATTTGTAGCCATTTTCACGAGGTTTTACGCTCCTACCTTCTTCTTCTTCTCTGACTGGAATTTTGAACTGAACCCTTCATTTTATTCGCTGAGGTAGATTGTTCTCGTTCATTGAGTCATCTTAGTTATCTCAATTTAACTCTGTAAGTTTCATGTCCACCAACCAGGAATTGAACTCACAACTACTTGGGTTAAGTTATCAATGCTTTTATTGACTGAGCCATTGCGTCCTTGAGAACATCAGGGTATGAATTTTTAACTTATAAACCTAATGTCACAGTAATCATTTTTTTTACCAGAGCTCATATATTGTAATCTTGAAGCTAATGATTTTCTCTAGCACTCCCTATTACTGGTTCCCATACTGTATTAATTTCTATGCTATATATATATATATATATATATATAAGTTTCACTCATCCTTGAATCTTTGTTACTCCACCCCACCGATGATTTCATATGCTTACGTCAAAATTCCACGATTTGTTATATTCATGTCTGGTTGCTATTTTCCGTGAATACATGCTGCTGACGCCAGCTCAGGCACATTTCGTGTTTTTTCAACGCCCACCGAGCATACCTGTGGTTTGTACTGCGACTATACTGTTTGTTGTGTCATAAGGAATAACGCCTCGGAATGAGAAATCAGAGAGCCGTGTTCGAATTCCAGTCGGGTTTATTAAAATCGCTTTCGGACAAATACCTTCTCTACTTCTCCACCAACTATCAACACGACATAACAACCAGATAATATTCTCCATTATAATTAATGCCGTTGTACACACACACACACACACACACACACACACGCACACACATATATATATATTCAAATGAACAAAGAACGAGGAAAATAATTGTAACGTTCAAGACATTAATTTAAAACAGTGCTCAATATAAAAATAGAACAATTAATATTTATTATTAATTAGACTTTATAACATGTACAAACTATTACAAAATTGTACATTTTGTTTCTACATTGAAAGAACAATGTCTCATCAGGCAGTTAATAATGATGATAATAAACGTTTTATTGAAAAAATAAAAAAAAACACATTTCTATTTATTTTTGGAAATCTTTTTGTACGAGGTAAGAAGATATTTAAAAAGAGGCGAAAAATAAAGAAAAGATGAAAAACAAATTGAGAAATGAAGAAAGGGAAAGAAAGAGGAAAGGGAAAGACACTGAGGAAACAGAAAGCAAAGCGGAAAACAAGAGAGAAAGCACTGAGAGGAAAAAGCCAATGAAAACAGCTAAGAAAAATTTTAATTTTAGGCAGAAAGTGAATAGATATAAATATCGGTGACTTGATGTTTGGGCTTACATTTTTTTTTTTTGCATGTCAAAAAAATCATACCTCTATAAAAGAAAAATGAAATAAAGAGGAAAAGGAAAGACACAAAAAGAAGCAGAAAGTGAAGAGAAGAACAAATAGGAAAAAGTGACAAAATGCACAGAGGGAAGAAAGGGGAGAGACAACAGAAACGGATAAGAAATAGAAATTTCAAACTTTGGCCAGAAGTGAATTGCAGACATACAGACATCGGTTACATTGTTTCAAACTAAATCCTTTGACATAAAAAAGAAATGATGAAATAACATACACAGAGAAATGATTCATAAAACGTAAATTAGAGGAAATTTAAAAACATAACACGAAGATATAAATTCATTCGAGCTGAGAAAATAAATTCGAGAAATAAAATAAAATAAATTAAAGTTAAGATTTAAAATTAATTTTAAAATTAAAATTAAGATTAAAAGAAATACAATTAAAATTAATATTAAAATTAAATTTAAAAATGAAAATAAAAATTTAAGGGAGTAAATAGATCACAATTTGTAATAGAAAATAAAGATAAAATAACATAATAAGAGGGATCATATAGTTAAAGTAAATTATCAAGATAGTAAGGTAAATACTGTAAAAAGTTTACAATTGTCAAAATCCCATATCTTAGATTTTATGATTCTCGCCAGATTATAAAGTTAATTCTTTAAAATGTTTACATTTTACTGTAGTTTCATGCCTTTGATTTAGTAATATGTCACTTTTCATGTACTTTATAATTTCCATTTTCTCTTGCAGACAGAGGAAACATGGTTCATTCACCAATCTAGATATTCTAGCTTGTTTGAGAATTTTCCATTTAACTTTAGGTGTTTTATTCTCTTTTTTAACTTCCGAAAATATTTTGAACGTGATGTCATATTTTATTTATTCTGATTAATAAAAGATGAGAGGTGATTGTAAAAACGCTTTTTAAAAAAGTTCATAGTGTTATCATTATAAATTTTTAGTATTCCTAGGATTTCTAATGATGTGATAGAGCACATGTAGACAAGGGATTTAGTTAAATACATATTAGATAGGGGGCATTGGTTGGCGGTTTGTACAATTACGTCAGTCTTTACTATTGGGCAAATTAAAATGAATAGTAGAATTATTATTGTTAGTGTTGTATAATTTCAATATTTTATTGTTATGCAATTTAATAATTTTTTCTAAATTGTTAGAGCAACTGTAACTAAGTTTTAGAGTACTCCTATTGAAAATTTTGCTTAGAAGGTTATTTTGGGGAAAATGTTTATCAATTAATTTTAAAAAATATTTCCCAGTTTAATATCAACTAACTGATTAAATGGAGGATTATACCATATGATTATTCTGTTTCTATTTTTCTTTCTGGAACAACTATATTTTTCCACAAAACTAATCTCAGAAGATCGAAACCCACTACCGCTAAGAATTTGATCATGAATTGTTTTATGTTTTTCGAATATTTCTTTGCTAGAGTAGTGTAATGTTTATGTGACGTTCAATCGATGATGGAATATGTTTGATAATCGATGGTGGATGTTTAGAGCCAGGGTTTATATAAATTGGGTTAGCATTATTTTTCATGTAAGGTTGAAAATTATTAGAAACTAAGTCTAGCGTTATGACTAAAAAGTCAATTTGTTTTATATTAGAATCTATGAATAGTTTCTCTGTTCGTGTATGTGATTTCATCATTTTTGAAATGCCGAAGGATTTAGTAAGAAACAATGTAACTGATGTTTGTATCTGTCTTCAATTCACTTCCGGTCATATATATCCTCTCTATTATAATAAGGAACGTTGTGTATTTATTATTATTATTATTATTATTATTATTATTATTATTATTATATATATATATATATATATATATATATATATATATAAGAAATACACAACGTTCCTTATTATAATATCTGGGCATAAAATGGAGTATCGATTTTCTATTGCTATGAACTAATAAACTGATCCCCCACTAATTAGTAATTATTAATAATATAATTCGTATTTTGTCCCTTCAGCTATGGCTTAAATAGCAGGACAAATTGGGTTCTATAACCTTGGTTGGCAAACATATTACAACAGAAAGCAATGGCAAACTACTGCGAGGTAATCTGCCCGGTCAGACATGTATCTAAAGAGACATGATCATCCAAGCGTGTATCACGTATGACTCTTAATCGACTGAATCACAAAAAACGTGTAAGTAAATGGCAACCTACTGCGGGAAAATTTTCTGACCAGTCAGCCATGTCTCTTTCGAGACATGATCGCCCAAGCGTGTATCATATATGACACTTAAGTGATACAGAAAGTTGTTATCTACTTTACTGTGTATATTAGAAATGAAAATACTAATTTTCCTAGTAATAATGAAACCTAAATATAACCTCCATTACTTCCGAAAACCTCATTCAATCTGGGTATAAAATGGGGGGATCGGTTTTCTATTGTTATGAAGTAATAAACTGATCCCCCATTAATAAGTAATTATTAATATAATTCGTATTTTCTCCCTTCAGCTATAGCTTAAATAGCAGGACAAATTGGGCTCTATAAACTTGGTTGGCAAACATACTACAACAGAAAGCAATGGCAACCTGCTGCGAGGAAATCTGCCCGGTCAGCCATATATCTAAAGAGACATGATCGCCCAAGCATGTATCATGTATGGCCCTTAACTGGCTGAATCATAAAAAACGTGTGAGCAAAATCTTAAACTAATTACTGTTGCCTGTTGATACGCGGTGGTGCAATGAATATTGGCTGGGAAAGAGAGAACAGACAGCAGAGTTCGAATTACGGCCGAGTTTGTTATATTCCCCTACACGCAAATCTATCTCTTCTATCCCCAGCTATGAAGAGAAGGACAGACTGGGTCCGCTAGCCTTAGTGAGTCTACTGCTGGAATTCTTCCGTTTAGTCAGTCGTGAATAGAGAGTGACGTGATTGTTCAAGTGGGTATCACAGAAGTTACATGACTTTTTATAAACAAAAAATATTTATAGGACAAAAAGGAATACCCGAATATCTCTCCCCAAAAAAGCTGCAGACATAAGGACCTAACATTTGAGCTTACTTTTTTAAGGTCAACATAAACGTACTGACTGCAATAGGAAACCAGCTAAACGCGTAAAATACACCACATATGCACCAGAAAATGAAAATATTTCAACCGAATAATCACCAATAACACGACTCCTATGAAATTCAAATTCCAGACCACCAAACGAGTTTATAAATTCACCTGGGGTTGTGTACGAGCCAACAGCGATTAAAATTGAAAATAAATAAATACATTGGTCACACGACAAGTTCTCTAAGCAGGCGCCTAACCAATCACTAAAGCATTCACAACTGAATAAGAAAACACACAACTTTCCTAATCCAAAAGAAAAAAATCCTTGTAGATGACACAAACATATTGGGAATATATAGTTGTAAAAAACGTTTTAAGATACTAGAAGCATTCCCAATTAAAAGCATCAGATTCATCCTGGATTAAATGTTTTCGAATGTGGCCGGGGTGTAAAGGTATTTGGAAACTGAACAGAAACTCCGCAAAGAACGAAATTACTACTACCCTTTCTTGCGTCGTTCCAGGACGTGGATGTCCATTTCGGTCCACACATTTGGGGAACATTTGACGGAATGTACGTAATGGGAGGGCGTTTCCTTCAGCTCCGGTGTCTATTTTGATTTTTAGCCGGTCTGTGCCTTGCTTGTTTGGGAGTGCAACGTCGAGATTCGCGAAGGCTTCTGTTTCAGGTGTTTTTTCTTCGTGCTCATGCACTGAATAAAATGCCATACTCTCGAAATCACTTGCGATCTCTATTTCATTTTGCACATTAATGCAGCTCTGTTGGCTTCTTCCTGTGTCCCGTGCTGTTTCAGCTTTTTTGCGCTTGGTTTGCTGCCTGTTCGTGTTCTTTCTGTATGTCTGTGTCTGACACACTTTGGCCCAATGGTTCTTCCGACCACATGCAGAACAAGTACTGCCTCGTGCAGGACAATTTCCTGGCTTGTGTTGACGACCACATCTACCACAGACGTCGAAACTTACAGTCTTGTGTTTTATGGCGCTTATGTGGCTTTCCTCTTTTTTTAGCTCATTCATCTTCTCCATATGGCTGATTGAAGCTTCATAGCTTCTACACGTGTTGAGCACGTCTGGCAGTGGTACGGGCTCGTTCTTGCTCAGTAGTTTCTTTTGTAATTCTGGGAAACGGGTTCCTATAATTATTTGTTCGGTAATTCTTTCCTCAAGTTCGAGCTCGTCTCTGAACTTGCATTTCTGCGCATGAAGCCTGCACCTTGCGAGAAAGTCATCGATACTCTCAGTGTCGGACTGTGCGTATTTTTGTAGGGTGAAGCGGGCAATTCGGAAATTAGTTTGGGGCTCTATTTGTTCTAAAATTTTTTTCCAAATCACCGCCGGATTTCGTTTGTCCGCTTCGTTGGCGAATAACCAAGAGTTGTATCTTCTCAGGCCTTCCGTGCCTGCCAGCAGCAGAATGTGGTCCACTTGTTTACTTTCCTCAATGGCTTTTACGGAGAAAAATAACTCGCATTGCTGCTTAAAAAATTTGAAGGATTCCACCAAATTATTTGTTTCCCAGTGCATGTGCGGTTCCATTGAGTGACTGGACGTCATTTTGCAACAATATACGGGAGTGAAAGAGAATGAGAGAATGAATTCGACAACTTACGGTTTTCTCAGGAACGTCCAAGATGGCGTCTTCTAGTGTGCACATGTGCGTTTTTTTTTGTTTTTTTTTTTGGGCTCTCATTAATAAATTTCTTCTTGTGTCAGTTTATAGCCGTGTTGCGTGTTCCATTGTTGGTTTTACAGCTGCCACCATTTAATAATGTAAGATGTTGTCTTTTATAAAGATACAGAAAACACAGAACACGGGAGCTGGATTAAACACAGCCATTTAGCTGGGCCGTTTATTCAGGAATCACCAGGGGAAAAGGAAGTCCCTATCTTGTTATTCTTTTTATTGGAGAGGGCCTGTCTAAAGGGGACAACTCATATCTTCACAAGTATACAAGGTCGGCTCAAGGTACTGCCAACTCGGGCAGTCGTCATCATTCCGCCATGTCATGTGTTTGGGATCGTCCAAAACTAAAGCTTATAAAAACATACTTGCAGTCATCTATAAATTCTTTGGTTATTTTGTCAATAGAAATAATATTGTAAAAAAATTCGGTGTAGAAAATGCTATGAAAAACAAAAACTAGTATCTTCGAAGGGCTTTTGGGCTTAGGTCTTTTACCTTCAGCGTCCTATGTACGTAAAAGTTATAAGAAATGAGAAATAATAAAGTTATTTTGCCTTTATTCGATACCTTAATTCGGCAGAATCTTTCTTCGTATAAACAACCAATTGTTGTAGTTTATTTACATTTATTTTTCACGAAAGTTTTATTTTCTTTTAAAATCACCTTTCTTTACGATCCCTTCACATAAAGTCACTCTTAAAATAGGTACCTCCACTCATTTTCGATAACTAACTTTTAAATTGAGTTTTTAAAAATAAGAAAAGTTTTCTTGAAACTTTTATTTTAGTTTTAATTGAAAGCTAAATGATTAAATTTACTATTTCCAGTAAGCAAAATACGCTGGTGTATTTCAAAAAGAAATCATACTGATTGGAATGTAAAATTTTGAGATTTTTAAAAATTCTTCGGCCATTTTTGAGCGATCGACACATTTGTAAACAAAAGTTAATTCTCGGTTTTAAAAATTTTGCAAAAATAAAATATACATCTGTGACACATTATTTTTGGAAAATTAGCAAATTTAATGTTAAATGAATCTGATTTACACAAGTATTACTTATTTATAGCATGAAATTTAGAATAAAGCTATTTCTTTCTTAAATACAGTGTTGAACTTTCTGACATTTCCCTCGCATTTGACATGTTGATGACAGCTCGACAGATGCGACGTAAGATAAATGTATAGCGAAAGAAGTTTATAATATTGTTCAAATTGTTTTTCTGTAAGGAGAAGAAACAGTGAAACACATGAACTTTTAATCTGCACATAGAAATTACCATACAAAAAAAAAAAAACTTCAAATACACACAAAAAATAAAATTTGTTTTAGAAATACGAGGGCACAACAATTTGTATTGAACCATTCAGTTATCGATTAGTAAATGTAGTCTTCACTTTTAATGACCTAATGCCAACAAACTTTTGAAGTATATTCTAAATAAGTTTGAAACTTTATAAATTATTATAATTAAAGAAATTAAAACAGTTCTTTTAAAATTTCATTATTAATCGAAAAAATTATTTAAGATCATAAAGTCCTTAATATGTATTATTTATTAAAGCAATTACAAGTTTATCAAATTAAATAATGTCATAGTTTTATTGCATTCTTTATTTTACTATTAGAAGCAGATTTTCAGAAATAAAGGCAAAATGTTTGAACGAAATTATAGATGATATACATTTCCCCATGAGTCCTGAGTTTAACTTATAAAACCACTTTTCGCAACAAAAATTAATTCCTTAAAACTTCACGTAGATGTAAAAAATATATTTTTACTAAGAATTTTAAGAATAATAATTTCAAAAATAATTTCATTCATTTGTGAATAAGTTCTGAAAGCTTCATTAAAATCCGACAATTATTTGATTTTTGCAAAAATTTCCAATGTATTTTTCACCGGAAAAAGCTAAGTTACGTAATATTACATTTTCTGTTGTAAGCTTGAAAGCAAGAGAACATGGACACCATCATTACAAGAAGGCGGTGGAGATGGACTGGGCATGTACTCTGGAAAGATCTACAATCACTTACAAGAACAGCACTGCACTGGACCCCAGATGGCAAAAGAAAGAGGGGAAGGCCAAGAACGACATGGAGAAGTACGGTGGAAAATGAGATGAAAGCCATGCAGTACTCTTGGAGCTCATTGACTAGTCTGGCCCAAGATAGGCAGAGGTGGAGAAGCTTTGTTGCTGCCCTACACACCATTGGGTGTGTGACACGATGGCTAGATATATATGTATTTTGTTATAATAGATTAGAATAGAAAATAGTTTAGAGGGCATATCTAACAAAAGTGAAAAAGAAGAGGAAAAAAAATAAAAAAAACGCCTTTTCTTTTTGAGGAAAATTGACTCAGTGATAAAGTTCAGCGAGTACGATGACCCGGTCAAAGGCTTACTGTATCTTGACCTCACATTAAGCCTTTTCCGGCGGAAGCCTTATTAAGATAAACAAAAAAGATAACTGAAATTTCAGACTTACAGTCGCCGGTGTTTGTCACCGGTGGTCTAAAGCATTTCCGGATTTCCGCAGCATTTCCGGATTCATATTAAATAAATAGAGCGAGTTAAGTTAAAGACGAGAGAAGTGAAGGGAGTCAGCCGGGTGCGAACTTGAAGTAAGGGTCCCCGTTCGTCTTGGTTCGTTCAGTTCGGGTTTGTTGATCTCCATTAGAGTTGGAACTGTGTGTCACATTCGCCTGCCCCAGCAGACAAGGCCAGCTCTAAACGAATAAAGCCTTCTTTTCCACTCATCCAAAATCTTGGAAGTTCGTTCCTTACAGTCAATCTTGTACCCCCAGCTGTCCGGCCGACATTTTCTACAAATTCCCGGCAACAACACAGCGTGGAGAACGGCCGCCGGAGAAATTGTTAGGACGGACCGTTGGGGTATTACAAATGGTGCCGTGACTGAAGGATTTGGAACCCACGGAAGTGCCACTGGATGCTAAGTTTGGATTTCGACGAACCGACGCGACTGGACGAGGCGAGACGAACGGAGAAAAGGAAATCGAAGAAAGAACAACACTAACAACCAAATTCTAATTGTTTGGTATAAGCTTCAAAAGAAGAAAAAAGAAAGAAAGAAAAAGAAACAAGGGAAGGAAAGGGAACCCCTTATCAACAAGTACCGTAAGAAAAAAAAAAGAAAAGGCAATCGAACAAAGAACTATTCTCACATCCAAATTCTGGATTGCTTGGTGTAAGCTTCAGGGGAAGAAGAAGAAAAAAAAAACAAGAAACAAAGAAAGGAAAGGGAACCCGTTTTCAACAAGCACCGTAAGGTAAGCAGAATTATTTACTCCCTTTTTGTCTGGCCAAAATTCTCGCCGGCAGAAGAACGGTTAACGGCCGTACGATCAAAAAAAAAAAAAAAAGAAAAGAAAAAAAAAGAGGACAATGAATTGATTAAGAAAAAAAAATGTGTGAGTACTTTGAGAGAAAAAAAGTATAAATTTTGAAAAAAAAAAAAAAGAAAAAGAGAGATAAGAACAACGCGAACGGTGTGAAAAAAAAACGAAACAAGGAAAGGAAAGGGAACCCGTTATCAACAAGCACCGTAAGGTAAGCACAATTATTTACTCCCTTTTTGTCTGGTCAAAAAAAAAAAAAAAGAAAGAAAAAGAGAAATAGAGACAACTTAAACGGTCTGAATGGGTACTTAAAAAACAAAACAAGGAGAAGACTGAAAAAGGACTGTTTGAAAAGAAAAAGGGATGATGATGAAAAATTTTTTTTTTTAGAAAAAACAAAGAAACATTTTAGGAACATTTATTTACTTTTTTTTGTTGTTGTTTTGGTTAAAAGAAAAAAAAGAAAGGAAGATGGAATACGATAATGAGAAAGAGGTGTGTACAAAAAAAAATGGAAAAAATAATAGGAAGGGAGAGAGCAAGAAACAACTGTGCGTGTACAAAAAAATGAATTGGAAAAAAAAATGTGTGACTATTTTATTTTTGAGATAAAAAGTACGAATTTTGAAAAGAAAATTAAAGAAAAGGAGAGATAGAAACAACGCAAACGGTGCAGAAAAAAAAAAGAGAATGAAAAAAAAAAGGACTGTTTGAAAAAAAAAGTGGGTAAAAGAATAGTATGTGTTATTAAAAAAAAAAAAAAAAGCATTATTTGAAAAAAAAAATGACAGAGAGAAAAACTAAGTGAGAGTTTCCAACAACGACAAAAAAAATGTTTTGAAAAAAAAATGATGAGAAGATGTGTACAAAAAAAAAAAAAAAAAAAAAAAGGAAAAAAGTAAGAGGAAGAGAGAGAGCAAGAAACAACTGTGCGCGTACAAAAAAAAAAAATCAATTGAAAAAAAAGAATGTGTGACTATTTTGCGATAAAAAGGTATGAATTTTGAAAAGAAAAAGAGAGATCAACGCAAACGGAGTGAAAAAAAAAGAGAAGAATGAAAAAGGACTGTTTGAAAAAAAAAAAGGGTGGGTAAAAGAATAGTGTGTGTACGTTAAAAAAAAAAAAAAAAAATGAGAGAGAGAAAAACTAAGTGAGTGTGTACAACAAGGACAAAAATATGTTTTGGAAGAAAAAAGAAAAAAAGGATGATGGTGTGAAAAAAAAATATTTTTTTGAGAAAAACAGGAACATTTTAAAGACATTTAATTACGTTTTTTTTTTGTTGTTTTGTTAAAAAAAAAAAAAAAAAAAAGAGAGAGAGACTGATAATGAGGAGCAGTTACATCGCTCCTATAATTATAACCTTGCTCAGAGTTATGACTATTTTGTCACCTTATGTTAATTAATTTTTTTTAAATTTCTTTTCTTCTTTGGGAGAGAGGGTGGAAACACCCCTCTCTTGGAATTTATTCTGTAAACCATGCTTCAATCATTTTTCGGGCGCCATTGACCCCATTGGGAGGGGACGTCCTCAGCAAACTTCCATCATGATAAGGTTTCATTGGGGGGGGGGGTTGCAGGAAAGGCTCAGAGACTTATGGCTGGAAAATGGTAACAGATGAGTAAACGAAGAGCGGAGTCTCTTCAGAAGGGAACAAGTAAAGCGGAAAGCAAAACATGAAGTTGAACAAAGGTGTTCGTTAATGAAGAATTGTCCCTCATACGTAGCGATAAACCAACTGCGTGGATTCATTGATGCCACCGGCTACGAAGACAAAAAATTGAGGAATTGGTTGTTGAAATAGGAAAAATGTGTTTAGGAAATACAAAGAAATGGTATGGATTAATAAGAAATTTCATGATTGATGTTTGTGGAGAGGAGGAGAATATCCCTGGGGGATCAAAGTAATTTTTGGTGGTGATGGCGTGCCGACATAATGAGGCATCGTGTCATGTTTTTTTTGTTTTGTTTATTGTAATTTATTGACATAAATGACAAGATCCGTTGGGGGAGGTAATGTGACACGATGGCTAGATATATATGTATTTTGTTATAATAGATTAGAATAGAAAATAGTTTAGAGGGCATATCTAACAAAAGTGAAAAAGAAGAGGAAAAAAAATAAAAAAAACGCTTTTTCTTTTTGAGGAAAATTGACTCAGTGATAAAGTTCAGCGAGTACGATGACCCGGTCAAAGGCTTACTGTATCTTGACCTCACATTAAGCCTTTTCCGGCGGAAGCCTTATTAAGATAAACAAAAAAAAGATAGCTGAAGTTTCGGACTTGCGGTCGCCGGTGTTTGTCACCGGTGGTCTAACCCGGTCAAAGGCTGACCTTACTGTATCTTGACCTCACATTAAGCCTTTTCCGGCGGAAGCCTTATTAAGATAAACAAAAAAAAAGATAACTGAAATTTCAGACTTACAGTCTCCGGTGTTTGTCACCGGTGGTCTAACCTGGTCAAAGGCTGACCTTACTGTATCTTGACCTCACATTAAGCCTTTTCCGGCGGAAGCCTTATTAAGATAAACAAAAAAGATAACTGAAATTTCAGACTTACAGTCGCCGGTGTTTGTCACCGGTGGTCTAAAGCATTTCCGGATTTCCGCAGCATTTCCGGATTCATATTAAATAAATAGAGCGAGTTAAGTAAAAGACGAGAGAAGTGAAGGGAGTCAGCCGGGTGCGAGCTTGAAGTAAGGATCTCCGTTCGTCTTGGTTTCGTTCAGTTCGGGTTTGTTGATCTCCATTAATTAGAGTTAGAACTGTGTGTCACATTCGCCTGCCCCAACAGACAAGGCTAACTCTAAACGAATAAAGCTTCCTTTTCAACTCATCCAAATTTTGGAAGTTCGTTCCTTGCAGTCAATCTTGTACCCCCAGCTGTTCGTCCGACGGTTTCTACAAAAATCCGGCAACATCACAGCGTGGAGAACGGCCGCCGGAGGAAATTGTTAGGACGGACCGTTGGGGTATTACAGGTGTAACGGATGATGAACGAAAAAATATTGTAAACTCTCGTGACGATTTGGTTACAAGCAGACGATAATCAAAACAAGATTTTTTACTAAAATTTCAAACATGTTAGAAAGGATTAAAATTAAAAAAAATAATAATAAAAAAACACTTTGATCTTTTCTCTTAATAGTATCATAAACATTTTGATGAAAAAAGTTCGTTTTTATTAAGTTTAGGAACTTTTTTTATTCATAATATTCTGTTTTTTCAGTAACTTCGTGGAGGTACCTAGCTTCATTTATATAGATTTTTAGTTTATCTCCTTGTGAAAAAAATGTCAAATTTATACTTGTAAGAGAGCGGAAGTTCAGCTTGTTGGGGTACCAACAACCTTAAGATCGTCACTAGTAGTATGGTAAAATACACAAATATACGAACAAATTTTGTTACAGGAAAAATTTAAAAAGAAATTTAAATTGGCTAAAGAATTAGCCGAAATGACTGGGGACAATTGAAACTGCAGAAGATTGGGCCTTTGACATCACTTTGCAATATACACTAACGAGCATAAATATCAGAACGATGTTAAGAAAAAGTCTAAATATGAAATAATGTTTTATTTTGAAGCCTCAAAGAACATTTTATCAAGGAAAAGAAAGGATATAAAGGTAAGTTATATAATTCCAAAATATAAAGCTCAACAAATTTATTTTGATAAAGTTATAAGAATAATATAAGACATTCGAAAAAAATAGATGATCAAAAACATCAGAACGATTAAATAAATCCATAAAATTTAATAATTATTTTGAAATGAATCCCTGGATCATTCTTTCATGTGTTTCCGTCTCACACTTCTGTATCTTTAGGGTCTGACGAGCAGCTTTTTGCTGCGAAATACGTATTACCCATGAAATTGTAGAATATCTAAAAAAATTTCTAAATTATATTACTCTGTTAAATTAAGTAAATAAATTTAACATTGAGTTCTTTTGAGTTCGTCTCTATTGGAATTTACCGGACTTATATACCAAGTATTCTACGTTATATATATATATATATATATATATATATATATATATATATATATGTGTGTGTGTGTGTGTGTGTGTGTGTGTGTGTGTGTGTGTGTGTGTGTGTGTGTGTATTCAAGTTGGGGTTTTATTGATCTGATGGAATCAGTTCGTAGGATCTGGGAGTTGATGTGACTTTGAACGGGTCAAAGAATATCAGTTTCATTGCTGTTGTCTTATCTATCTGATTTATCTGGTGCTGTTTGCTCGTTGTTTATGCTGTAATTGAATCTGATTTATTTTGTATATATTCCAAAAACATTTTTAAAAATGCAGAAATCGCATTATCTTGAATCCCTGGATCATTCTTTCATGTGCTTCCGTCTCACACTTCTAAGCTCGATTAGCTATCTCTTCTTTCTCTACCGCTCACCTTCCGCCTCTGACTGTTCGTTACTTGACAGCATTTCTGACAATATCGATAAAGCCATTTCTTCCCATCCCTCTGCCCACATATTTGTGTTTGGGGACTTTAACGCCCACCACACCAAGTGGCTGGAGAACTCTGTCACCGACCCTGCTGGTGTCCACACCATGAATTTTTCAATCACCCAATCCCTCACTCAAGTGGTGGACTTCCCCACGAGTTTCTCCGACAACCCCAATGGAAGGGACTCACTACTAGACCTCTGCTTCACTTCCATCCCAGACTCTTGCACTACCAAACAACTCTGCCGACTCGGGAACTCTGACCACACCGTAATTTCCGTCAACATTTCATTCCTCTCCCACCCGACCCAAGAAACCAAGACCAGTAGAATATCTTACTGCTACCAAAGGGCAGACTGGGATTCGTTCCGAGACTTCCTCTGTGACGTTCCATGGAACAACGTTTTTAGTCTTCCCATCGAAGAATGTGCATCCGAGGTCTCCTCCTGGGTTAAGGCTGGCATCGATGCCTTCATCCCTGCCAGGAAATTTCTACTCAAGTCTCATTCGTCTCCATGGTTCTCGCCTGCTTGCTCGGCCGCCATTGCCCACCGGAATCTTCCGACTCTACCGTAGCTACTCGTCGGACCAAAACAGGCGCCTTTTCACTTCAGCTCGTAATAAGTGTAAAAAGATACTTAACAAAGCTAAGACGTTGTTTGCTGCCAGAATGAAATAACGCATAGCATCCGCTATGTTCGGCGCCAAAGACTACTGGCAACTCTGAAAAAGAGTACTTAACAAGAGCAAGTCCACAATACCCCCACTAATCAATAACTTTGAGGTCCTCACCTCCTCAGCGGACAAGGCTGAATGCTTTGCACGGAGATTCTCGAACAATTCGAGTCTGGACTCGTCTGGGGTTTTTACACCCGACTTCTCACCTAGAACTGAGGCTCAACTGAATGACGTCTACATTACACCCTCGCTTGTCTCTAAGATAATCTCAAAAGTTGACCTCCACAAAGCGAGCGGAGGGGACGGAATCCCAATCATAGTCTTAAAGAAATGTGCCCCTGAACACTCCTCTGACCTTTCTAAGCTCTACAACTTCTGCCTTTCTGCTTCCTGCTTTCCTGCCTGTTGGAAATCTTCCTCTGTAGTTCCTATATTCAAAACCTCTGGAGAACCCTCGGACCCCTCAAATTACCGCCCTATCAGCCTTCTTCCGATCTTTGGCAAAGTGTTCGAGGCCATTATCAACGCCGAGCTCGTTCAGCACCTCACAGAACACAGGCTCCTCTTAGCCAAACAGTATGGTTTCCGCTTCACCAGGTCTACTGCCAATATGCTAACGACCATCACCGAGTATATATACCAGGCACTTGACAGGAATGGCGAAGCCCGAACCGTCGCCTTGGATATCTCTAAAGCGTTCGACAGAGTTTGGCATGCTGGCCTTCTATGCAAACTGCGGAGCTATGGTATAGCTGGACAATTGTTTGAACTAATACAGTCATTCCTATCTAACCGCACATTGAAAGTGTTATTAAACGGACATGCCACCTAGAGCTACCATACGAACGCGGGTGTCCCTCTAGGCTCTATCCTAGGTCCTACGCTCTTTCTGATCTACATTAATGATCTCCCCGATACCATAATATCCCAAGTAGGTATGTACGCCGATGACACCACAGTTTACTCTCGCCTCGATCAAAAATCTGGTGTGGGCGACAAAGCTAACCTTGCAGTCGAGCTTGGAAATGACCTCCAATCCGTAGTGGACTGGGGTAAGAAATGGCTCGTAAATTTTAATGCTTCTAAAACGAAGCTACTATCAATTAACCATCATAGACAACCGCACCTACCTCCCATTAGCATGGACCAGGCTTGACTCCCAGAGAGCAAAACACTGCGCCTCCTTGGTCTCACACTTTCAGCGGACCTCAAGTGGAATGACTATATCGAATCCATTGCTAAATCCGCTGCTATGAAAGTCGGTTCTCTGTGCAGGGCCCGGAAGTTTTTCCCGTCTGAATCTATCCTGCACATTTATAAATCTACCATCCGCCTTTGCATTGAATACTGTTGCCATATCTGGTCGGGTGCCCCTGCTATTCTCCTTGGGCTTCTCGACAAGGTACAGCGGAGGGTCTGTAATGTGATCGATACTGACTTGGCAGACCGCCTGCAGTCTCTCTGTCACCGGCGCGACGTGGCTTCCCTGTGTCTCTTCTATAAATACTTCCATGGCTTCTGTTCCGATAAACTTAGATCACTGGTGCCCCCTAGGTTCGAATTTGCACGAGATATTAGATTAACAACTAGATCCCACCCTTTTACAGTGAAACCGATAAAATGCAACCGCAACTTCTACTCCAACAGTTTCTTTTCTCGTACTTCCCGACTGTGGAATTCCCTTCCACATGACTGCTTCCCCGACGGCTACAATCTCCAGGAGTTTAAATGTAAGGTCAATAGACACCTCCTAACACAATAACTCGCTCCCATTCTTTCAAACACTCTTCCCATCCTCCCAACTACCTATTACCCCGCTTCTGACATTTCCTATATCTAACCATTCTTTCTATTTACCTTCCCCAATGTAGCCCCAAGCGCAATAGTGGCAGTGGAATGCCTTGCTTGGGGTGAAACGATTAAAAAAAATATTTGTTTTAAAATCAAAATGAATAAAGAAAATTACCTTAAAAACTAAAAGCCCCAACAATATTCGAGCCACGAAATCTTCATTCATGTTCATCCACGGTTGTTTTTCGTTTCATGTATTTGTCCTCTGCTGTCTCGTAAGTAAATCTTATCACTGTGCTGCTCTGTATAAAAATGTTGCTTTTATCATATTGGGCGCTGACTCAAAAAACGAAAGAAGGCCTTTCTCCACCCTGATAATGTAGGCTTTTTCTAGAATAACGACAGGTAACGATTCAAATTACCTCCCACTGTTGTGACTGACTTCTTTCATCCTTACACAATTAACAGGTAACTTTAATATTATTTTCTTTTCTTTCGGCACACCTTCTTTTTTTAAACCTTCAATGGGTTTAGTAAAGAAAAGAAGATTCATATCTTGAAAAATAAAAAAGTATCAAACATTAAGAAATATTTTCCTTTAAAATTTCCATGTTGAAATTTGTAAGGAGAAGCGCGTTTTTTTTAATTTTTAATTTTTTTTTTACGCCATATTAAAATAGAGATGAATCAGAAAGGGATTTCGAATTTATATATATATATATATATATATATATATATATATATATAGAATTTTAAAATATATATATATATATATATATATATATATATATATATATATATTTTAAAATTCTGAAAAATTCTCGATCTGAATCACTTCTCAAAAAATTTATTCAGGAGACATCAGAATACTGATTTTGGGAAATTTGCGTGCCGTGAACTTTTCAAAACTCCCTCGTATTTTCAAGTTTTATATTTTCAAGCAAATATTTGTTGTAGACAATTTTTAAAAATCCGCATTTGTTACGCCTTTCTTTCAAACAATAAAAAATAATATTAAATATAAAATATTTTATGACACCAAACAGATAAGAAAATAATAACAAAAATATAAAATCAATAAATTAAACTGAGGAAGATCATTTCACTGATTCTTAATTAATTTTTTATATTTAATCTTGAAGTCTGGGATGAAATTGGAAAACTATTGTTGTTAGCCCGTGAAATTGTATGTTTTTTTCTTTATTTTATGCATCGTGTCCTTTCAGGACGTATGCGATCATAACCCTCCATGTCTTCCTGTCTCTTGTAGCTCTTAATATCTTTGGTTTTATCATTTCACTCTAAAACACCAGCTTGTATTCGCTCAGTTAAGTGCCATACGTGATACAAGATTGAGGGATCGTGTCTCGAAAAAGACCTGACTGGTTGGGCAAAAGTTTTTACCGCAGTTAGTTGCCATTATTTTCTCTAGTAGACTGATTGTCAAGCAGCGCAAAAGGACCCAATCTGTCCTGCTATACCTGAGAGAGAGAGAGAGAGAGAGAGAGAGAGAGAGAAACGATGGATTAATACGTTTCCCAGTGGTATTTACACGAAAGTGAATGCAATGAATTCAACTAGAATTCGAACTCGGCTTTCCGATTTCTCATATTGAGGAGATACCCATTGCGCCACAACGTACAGCAAAAATAATAATTAACAATGCTTCACTTAACAAAAAAAAATTATATAAATTATTAAAATCCTGAGAAACTTGAAACGACTTATAGTGTCACATGATCCACACGAAAATGGTTTGTCTGTAATTGATACAAAATTTTTGAATCAATGTAGAGGGTTAGTAAAAAATCAACAGCAAATATAATTTCAGGTGACCCTTTGCACTTCTATGCATTTCTCCCAGACATTTTACTCAAACTTAACCAAAATCGAGTCACTGGTAGATCAAGGTCTGATGCCTTGATATGTGAACAAAATTTCAATTGACACACAGGATACGGCAACAATTAATGGAAAATGTTACTTTTTGCGATCGTTTATTTCTCCGAAATGCTTAGTTGTATTCTAACAAAACTCGGGTCTTTTTTGTAACTTCTATCTTATCATATGCCATAACAATTTAAAGTTTTCTGCAAGGTGCTAACACCTCCGACGTTGCAGGGACAATGCATCCGCTTCTGTGTCACAACGTCATCGCATCACATTACAGGCTCCGGTAATGCCCACCCCCATTCTTCCAATTGTACCTACATCATTCCTGTTTATTAGTAAAATTGACTAAGCATGAATACCGTTTTACAAATACAACAAATATCAATACTTACTATGCATTTTTTGACTTACGCGTCACGCAACCTCATACTGGAGCTTTTTGAATAAGCACTTGACCTTACCATTTAAACATAACCACTAAAAAAAACCCCGAGCAACGCCGGGCTATACAGCTAGTACACTATATAAGTAATGGCCGACCGGAAGAGACACATTAATGAGAATAATATATTTGCTTAGTGGTGGGGCACTGAACTAATTTGTTTCTTTTTATGCTCTATACCAGCGATTTTCAACCGCGTGTGCTGCACGATCCCCTTAAGCGTGCCGTGGAATTGCCACATCATGTTTATGTGTTAGCGGAAGTAGTAATGGTATAGACGTAGTATTTGTATACATAAATAAGTATTAAATAATACATAAATAAGTATTAAATAATACATAAATAAGTATTAAACATTTTGTTTAAATAATTCTTTTTAAGAATTCTTCGATTATGTTAATTTAAATAATTTGTTTTAAGATTCATTTTTTAAAAGCATTTTTTTTCATTTAACTTTTTAAAGTTTTCCTTTATTTGAATAAATAAATATTAACCTTTTTCATATAATAGTTTTCAACATACTTTGTTTATTACAATTTTTTTACAAAGTTATATTGAATTCGACCAAACATGAAAGAAATCGCGAACCCCCCCCCCCCCCAAAAAAAAAACAAAACAAGCGCAGGCTTCACACTAAATAAACTGCACAAATAATTGAATAGAATCATTGAAACAAAGTAAGTTCATATTTGTGTGTGTGTATTTTTAGAAAAATATATGGTTTTATTTCATAACATTTAAATGTCTACTCATTAAACATTTTGCTATGTGTGCCGTGATAGTTTCATTTGCTCCTAACTAGGTGTGTCGTTAAAACGGTTGAGACGCTGCTACGTACGATAAATAATTTATTTATATATATATATATATATATATATATGTGTGTGTGTGTGTGTGTGTGTGTGTGTGTGTGTGTGTGCGTGTGTGTGTGTGTGTGTTTTTCTTTAATCCGAAGTGGAAGACTAGGAAGGTAAATTCCAAGAACCTGATCCTAATCAATATTAAAAATTTTTAATATTAATAAGTGATGCAGGCAGAGAGCTCAATGTATTAAGAATACAGAGCCAATATAAATTAGAGAAAATTTTCAAAATTCAAAGGTGTCGGATGTACATTTCGACATAGAATCTCTAATAGAGACTCTACGTCACGTCAGCGACATTGTTTTTCCAAATGGCAAAGGCCCTGAGTTACAGTGTGGAGGGGTTTTTGGTTAACAACGGTCACAAAGTGGAAATGGATTTATAATATTTTTGGGGTGGTTGGATGAAATATTAATATAAGTGGGGGAACTATTTTCTTTCACAAATGGTTGGTAGGATCCATTAACTTAAATGAATTGTAATCCTTAACTTAAATGAATTGTAAACTATCTAGACATCACCCGTAACTTAAATGAAATGGATCCTTATAAAACAGATACCCAATATAGTGAATAATAGAATCAACCAATTATCATCCAACATTAAAACTTTCAACGCAAGTAAAAATATTTACAATAAGGCCCTTCAAAAAAGCGGATATAAGCGGATATAAGAACAAGTTAACATATAATAAACCTACAATAGACTCCGAATCATCCAAAAATAAAAATAAAGGAAACTGTAGAAAAAGAAAGATAATTTGGTTTGACCCCACTTATTGTAAACTAACTAACATTAATATTGGTAAATATTTTCTCAAGTTAATAGACAAAAATTTTAATAACAGTAACCCTCTACGGAAGATTTTTAATAGGTACACCCTTAAAATTAGTTATTCTTGCACCCCGAATATGGACAGCCTTATTAGTTCCCATAATAGGAGTATTCTGGTGAACTTGCGCAGTGCTGAATCTAGGTCCGGAATTCTAAACGAATGCAACTGTAATTCTGTGGACGCCTGCCCGGTGGAGGGAAAATGCAAATCCCCCCAGGTGATTTATGAAGCCCGCATTTCTCCATCTAACAAAAAAAAAAAAAAAAAAAAAAACGACTTCCGGACCTATATCGGTCTGTCCGCCGGTCCTTTCAAACAGAGACTGTATAACCACAGGTACTCCTTTTCGAACCCCGGTCAGAGGTACCAGACAGCCCTTTCGCGGGCATTCTGGAAAATGTAAGAAGAAGGGCTGGATCCTGAAATTAGCTGGAAACTCATAGGTTCAGCCCGTATTCCGAGGAATTTTCGTGATAGGTGCTGTCTATGTTTACTGGAAAAAATTTCAATATTAAAATACCCCCACCAACACCGGCTACTGAATCTTAGGAGGGAATTCATAAGTAAGTGCCGCCACAAGGCAAATTATTCGAATACTTAAATTTAGAATTTCAATCCCCGTTAACTAGATGTTAGAATATAGATTAAAAGGATTCAATTATAGTTTTAATCTTAATTTTACCCTAACGTTAACCTTAAAAAGTATTTTAACTCCACTACCTTCCTATCCCAAGCTCCTTTAATTGCCTATCTTTAGAAAATATGAATTCTTTTACTAAACCCCTTTTTCCCTGGTTAACACACACACACACACACACACACACACACACACACACATATATATATATATATATATATATTTTCTCTAATATTTTTTTTCTCTAATATTTTTTTCTCTAATAATTTTTAAACTGATAACTTCCTGTAATTGGCATTTAACTCGCTTCTACCTAAAAGGTTTAATCAAATAAACTTTAAAAAATTTTAAAATCTTATATTGAAACCCATTCCTTCTCGCCTAAATACACCTCTTCAAACAGCCCAAAATCTTAACTTTAAAAAGTAATTTAACTCATTTAGTTGTCTATCTTTATAAAATATGAACTCCTATTCCTCCCCTTCCTAAATATACCTTTTCAACACCCTGTAACCCCGCGACTACCAGCTCTGTCCTTTTCCACTTTGTGACCGTTGTTAACCAAAAACCCCTCCACACTGTAACTCAGGGCCTTTGCCATTTGGAAAAACAATGTCGCTGACGTGACGTAGAGTCTCTATTAGAGATCCTATGTCGAAATGTACATCCGATTCCTTTGAATTTTGAAAGCTTTCTCTAATATATATATATATATATATATATATATAGGTTTCATTGAATAATATAGACAAGTTCTGTCTATTTATTTTGTGTAAGATCCGTTCATATGATCTGATTAGCTTGATAGTGTTGTCATGGAAAGACGACAAGAAATCGCAATAATAGTTGATTTTTTTATCAGGTCTGAGCTTTCGGCTTACATAAACCATTATCAAAGGATGAACATTTAATGTTCAGTGAACATAGAACATTTAAATTATTATTAACACAGTGGAGTTATACAGAGAAAATTAGACAGGTCCATTTTTTGTGTCGCACATGGCTGTAGGCCGAGAAGGAATGATGGTAGTGGGTTTTTTGTTCCTTTGAGTGTATAGTGGCATGAGGGATTGGTCTGGTAACTGCTGCTACTATGGTGTAGGGGGTAAGTATAATAGCTATGACCTCTCCTGTCGATTATAGGCATTGAAGTATGTTAGTAGAGGTGTCGAAATTTATTTTATTTAGGCTAGGTTTAAAATGTTTGATGTAGATAGCTTCTAGAATTTTAAGTTTTCGTTTATTATTTTCTTGTCTAGGTATATGCGTATTTTCAACAAGTGTTTTCCTAAGAAGTGTGTGTTGATAGCCGTGGTGTTTTAAATGTCGGAATATGTTAGAATTTTCATTTAAGTGCAATGTAAGTCTCCGCGAAAGCGAGTTAGTAGTATGTCCAATGTAGGTACTATTTAGTTTGTTAGAGATACATTCTCGAGAGGGGCATTTGAATTTATACACTACATTGTTTTTTTTTTGCAAATCGCTAACGGTGGGGGAGGAGTCGTTGCGGACGATTGAGTTGGATGTTGTGGATTTAGCGTAATATATGATAAATTTAATTCTTTTGTTGGGGTCTGTCGGAAAGATATTAGTGTTTATGAGTTTTTTTAGGATATATATATATTTAATCATATCACCCCGAGCAAGGCGATAACGCCACTGAAGCGCAGGGGGCTAGGTAAGAGTGAAAAGATTGGAAAAGAGAAAGCCGGAAACAAGGGATGAGCCTCTTCACCTGTTCAATAGACGGGGTGGAGTGTGAACCGGGCGATAGTTTAGTCTATCTACTCCAATTGAAAAAAAATAAAGAAAGAAAAGAGTGAAAAGAATGGAAAAGAGAAAGCCGGAAACCACATCCTAAGCAGGGAACAAGGGATGCGCCTCTTCACCTGTTCAATAGTCGTGGGTGGAGTGTGAACCGGGCGATAGTTAAGTCTATCTACTCCAATTGAAGAAAAGAAAAAATAAATAAAAGAGTAAAAAGATTGGAAAAGAGAAAGCCGGAAACCACATCCTAAGCAGGAAACAAGGGATGAGACTCTTCACCTGTTCAATAGACGTGGGTGGAGTGTGAACCGGGCGATAGTTAAGTCTATCTACTCCAATTAAAAAAAAAGAAAATATGTTAAGAGTGGTGAGTTAACTAAGTTTTAACTTACTTAAAGTCCAATCAAAGAAATTTCTTAGAAAAAAGACAGCAAAATAAAAAAAAACTTTTAAAATTAAGCATGAATAAATACAAAATCATGACTTACTAAAATTTCAAAAAGTCTAACCAACCCGCACACACATGCTCCAATGCCAGTTGACAAAAGAAGAAAGAAAAAGTTATTTTATCTAGTGGCCAGAGGAATGGGTTTGTGGGTAGGTTGGAAATTCAACTTTTTTTTTTAATCATTTCACCCTGAGCAAGACAGAAATGCCACTGATGAGCGGGGGGGCTACATAACTGTAAAAAGATTAAATAGAAAAGAGTGAGGAGTTCAGACCAGTTAGAAAAGAGCAATAGAAAGCTGAGAATGCAGGTGCGATGACAGATACATAGGTAGAGAGAAAGGGAAGGATATAGGGGCTGGGGAGAGAGCTAGAGTCCAGTGGTTAATAGATGAGTATTGACATTGCATTTAAATTTTTGGAGGTTGTAGCCGTCAGGAAAGCAAGAATATGGGAGCGAGTTCCACAGGCGGGAAGTGCGAGAGAAGAAGCTACAGGAGTAGAATTGTCGTCTGCATTTGACTAACCTCACTGTGAATGGGTGGGACCCAGTTGCCAATCTGGTTGCACGAGTAAACACCTGTTGAGAAGGCACCAGTGATTTGAGTTCGTCTGAGCAGAAGCCATGAAAGTACTTATAGAACAGACAAAGGGAGGCCACATTTCGACGGTGGGGAAGTGGCTGCAGTCGAACCGCCAGATCAGTACCTATCACATTGCAGACTCTCCTTTGAAGCCTGTTGAGAACACTGAGGAGAACGGCAGAGGCGCCTGACTATAAATGGCAGCAGTACTCCATGCACGGACGGATGGTTGACTTGTATATATGCAGGATGGATTAAGACGGAGAAAACATCCTGGATCGACATAGTGACCCAACCTTCTTAGCAGCAGATTTAGCTATGGATTCCATATAGTGGTTCCATTTGAGGTTTGAGGAGAGGGTAAGGCCGAGGAAGCGTAGTGTGTTGCTCTCAGGGAGAATCGCTTGGTCCATGCTTATGGGAGGCAGGAGAGGTTGCCTGTGATGGTTAACAGACAACAGCTTGGTCTTAGACGCATTGAAGTTGACAAGCCACTTTTTGCCCCAATTCACCACAGAGTGTAGATCCCGTTCAAGGTCCGCCACGACAGGTTTCTTACTGTGCGGGAGTATATTGTGGTGTCTTCTGCGTAGATGCCTACTTGGGAACTGATCTCATCTAGGAGGTCGTTGATGAAAATAAGGAAGAGCGTCGGGCCCAGGATAGAGCCCTGTGGGACACCAGCATTCGTGTTGTAGGATGAAGAAGTATACCCATTCAAAACGACCTTCATTTTGCGGTTATTTAAAAAAGATTGGATTAGGTCAAGCAGGCGACCGGTAATACTGTAACCCCGTAGCTTGCATAGGAGGCCAGAGTGCCAAACCCTGTCAAAAGCCTTGGAGATGTCCAGAGCAACCGTGTGAGCCTCGTTAGACTCATCAAGGGCCAGGAGCATGTACTCCGTTACGGTTGTTAGCAAGTTGGCCGTGGACCTGGCAAAGCGGAAGCCATATTGCCTGTCAGAGAAGAGTTTGTGGGCAGTAAGATGTTGAACTATTTCAGCATTGATTATGGCCTCGAATACTTTCCCGAATATCGGTAGAAGGCTGATAGGACGATAGTTGGATGGGTCCGAGTGTTCACCACAACCGTTTGGCGTCATTTAGGGTTCTCTTGCACTCATTGCGAGCAGACGTGAACAGGTGCCTATTGTGATCAGATGACTGTCTCCGGAATAGATGGAAGTAATGGTTCCTGTGGGCAATGGCGGCTGAGCAGGCAGGAGAGAACCACGGAGAGGAATGAGGTTTTAGGCAATACTTCCTGGTGGGTATGAAGGCATCAATGCCAGCTTTCACCCATGACGAGACCTCAGAGGCACAGTCATAAACTGATAGATCGAACACTTTTCCCCAAGGGACGTCGCCGAGGAAATCGCGAAAGGCATCCCAATCAGCTTTTTGGTATATGTAGGAGGTCCTATAGGTAGGGGGCTCCTGGGGGAGTGAGAGTGGAAAGAAATACTGAGAGAGACTACAGTGTGGTCGGAGTTGCCGAGAGGGCAAAGCTGCGAGACTTGACAAGCGTCAGGCGCAGAGGTGAAACATATATCTAGTAGTGAGGAATGACCCGAGGGAGTGCTTGGGAAGCGAGTGGGGAAGTCCTCCACTTGCGTAAGGGATTGGGAAATAGCGAAGTTCATGGCGTGAATGCCCGCTGGATCAATAACAGCGTTTTCAACCACTCAGAGTGATGGGCGTTGAGGTCTCCGAATACAAATATGTGGGCGAATGGGTGATAGGAAATAGCCTTATCTATGTCGTCAGCAATGCTATCTAGTAGTAAGCAGTCAGGAGAGGAGGGAGAACGGTAAAGAAAGAATAGGTAACTAACCAAACTGAAGAGAGACAGGCGGAGACATATGTATTGGTGGTCAGTAGATTCGAGTGAAGTCACCCTAGCTATGGGGAGGTGTTCGCTGACGTAGACACCCAGCCCATGCATGTGGACAGTGGGATCCTTCCTTAAGATGAGAAGATAACCAGGGATGGAGAGGTCAGAGGAGGGAATAGCTGAGTTGAGGTTAGTGTCGCAGAGCGCAAGGATGTCAGGGGACTTTTCATGCAGGAATGCTTCTACACTAGGAAAGTTAGTACGAATGCCCCGGATATTAGTGAAAGAAAGGTTAATGGGCTTAGGTGGTTTGATTTTAACTGGTTTAGGGTCGTTTCTGATTTGTTTCGTCATATGTTTTTGTTTGTAGAAAGGGACCTAGAGTAGAGGATACAGGCGGTCATTATCCACGATCTATGCTGGGAGGGAAACTGGCTAGGGCTGCAACAAGGTGTGGCCTCAGGGTTACCCACCGAAAGCGCTTGCAGGGATACCTATCCATGCGCAACATGGTACTACAAGAACCCCGATATTATGCAACTGTTGATCAGAGTAGCAGCTCTTGACGCTACGCAAGAGTTAGGGCTCCTAACTACCAGTCGGAAGCAGCAACTAGGAAACTGCCAACCTGGTACCCTCACAATGATGAGCTGTTGCCACCAACCGGCCAGATCGCAGGAAAATCACGGAAGCACCAATACCAAGGTCTGAAGAGAGAGAAGAGAAAGCCGGAAGCCACATCCTAAACAGGAAACAAGGGGCAAGCCTCTACTCCAGTTCAATAGACGTGGGAGGAGTATGGACCGGGCGATAGTGTGATAACTAGCTAAAAAAAATACACAGGAACAAGGATTTTAACAGGACTTAAGTCTAATCAAAGAAATTTCTTAGAAAAAAAGACAGTAAAATAAAAAATAACTTTTAAAATTAAGCATGTATAAATACAAAATCATGACTTACTAAAATTTCAAAAATTCTAACCAACCCGTACACACGTAAACCATAAACACACACACATACATAAACTAACCCACACACACACACACACACACACACACACACACACACACACACACACACACACACATGCTCACTACAATTAACGACAACAGTAGCAGCGAAAGAAGACCATTCGTTTAAAGGCATGGTCCACCAGCGGACGGACGTGAAATCAAATTCTCCTATCATTCTGAAGATGGGATTCTGATCTCGAAATATTAATGAATAATAAACAGATAATACCCAATACCTTCTTTACCTTCCTTTATTATACTAAACGCATTGTGATAGCCTTCAAATACCTACCCATACACTATATATATATATATATATATATATATATATATATATATATATATATATATATCCCTCCTGTCACGCTCATGTTGAGAAACAAAATAGCAAGGCAACGTCGAGTCAGTTCATTAAAGAGACAATAGCTAGGTAGTGTCGCCTCTGTTCATTCTCTTTACTACTAGTTATTAAACTTTACTACCAGTTATGAAAGCTCTTGCCGCATGTTTTCTCTTTAACTGTGCCATATTATTTTAGTTTTTGCAATAGTATGTATATGCATATACCATTTCTATTATAATAAAGATCGTTGTACATATATATATATATTCTTCCGATCACGCTCAGGTGTTTGGTTTATTTTTTTCTCTTATGTCTTAATGTAAGATACTAAATAGTAGTTACATCAATATATATGTTACCGTCATTTTAGACGGCATATCGATATAAATATTTTGCCCTCAATTTTTACGGTATGGGTCACTCGTGTATATATATATATATATATATATATATATATATATAGTGTTCTGTTCGCCTGAAGATCACAATGGCAGGGAACTTAAGTAGCGTTTAGGTCATTGACTCTTTCTGAGTTTTGGCAACTTAAAAATAAAATTAATGAAACAAACATGAGATAAAATTGTATATAGCACCATAAAACTGATGGGCACAAATTAGAAGACAAATTGTTTGACATTTGCATTGTTTCTTGTGAATCTAAAACTACTGCACTGTATAACATATTGCATCATAGTAAAACTAAATTGTTCAGTATAATTTCCCTTTTAAGTAAATGAAGGTCTTATTTTATGGCCCAATAATGAATTTGTGCCATGCATTTTGTCCTTTGTAAAGCTTCAGAAAAATTGTAGATTTTATAAGGCTGTGCTTTAAGGTTTTCACTGATCACCGGAATGAAATTGTAACGCTATGATTTGGAACTTAAATTTAAACTTCAAACTGTTTTCCTAAAAAACGGGGTCCTGGGTATGACGGTAAACTGCATCTGGCAGCAAGGCCTCGGATTGGGAGGTTGTGAAGAGCATGGAACCATCTCTTAATTGCTGTTGTTCCCAGGTCCACCCTGACCCGGAGTGGTAGCACCTGTTAGGGTTCCAGCTATGGGCAAATAGTTAACCCCCCCCCCAAACTGGGGTCAAAACACAATGAAAGTATAAAAGACTTTTATAAAATATATACGTTAAAAATGACTTTTATAAAAAAAAATATACATTTTTTGAAGGAAAAAAATTATTACCTGCAATACATTTTTGAATACAAAACTAGAAGACATCTTCAGTTTTCTAAAATAAAAAAATAAAGATAATTGTTTTCATCAAAACCTGACTAATTCAACTTCTCACTATAATTAAACACAAAAGAGTCTTAAAACACTAACTTTTGGGCGTTAAACAACCCACAGAGGTTGATATGCCGTTAAACAAAACTCAAACTAAAAAAAAAACAATAAGGATTTTAAAAAAAATATTTTTGTGTCATCTAAACTTATTTATAAATGGAACTTTGTGTGTGTGTGTGTGTGTGTGTGTGTGTGTGTGTGTGTGTGTGTGTGTGTGTCTGTGTCTGTGTGTCTGTGTGTGTGTCCGTTACCTATAGACTCCGAAACGGCTGAACCGATTTTCTTGAAAATTTACACAGTTGTACTATAAGCGTCTGCGAGTGTTCTTAGCTAGATGTTGTGTCGAGGTACCCCCGATAAATATCAAAAATCGATAATCGAAAAAATCGGGTTATATAAGGAGTGGTCCGATTTTAATCAAATTTGATACACTCATAGACAAAGACATAAGAAACGATATTCAGAAGTTTCAAGGTTGCAGTTCTTACAATAGTGCAGAAAATTGATAATATATATATAAAAGGCAAGATGTTTGTGTGTGTGTCTGTTTATCTGCCTGTCTGTCCTTTATACAAATACACAATTTTTATCCGATTCTCACCAAACTGCACACAAATATTCTTTACGCGGAGCCTGAGGTCCAGAACCATGGGTTAGTTTTAAAGCTTTCATGACACCCGAGCAACGCCGGGCTATACTGCTAGTTATTTATAATGTCAAACTACAATTTAGAAATTGTGTACCATACAGTACGAGTAAGTCTCACGTCATTTGTTTGGTCGTAAGTTACATTATTTTTGTTGAGGCCAACCTGTCATCAGGTTCAAACAGGTTTATTGTGATCTTTGAGAATAATTACTTAAAGTGTCTTAATATGAGAGACAGTGGTTACTTCCTACGGTGAGTTTAGTTTTACGAAAGGCCACAGATATGGGACACCCAATAAAGCACAAACTCACTACCCAGTAATAATGGTCAGCTAGACTGAACTTACTAACCACTACCCTATGCGGTGACGATCGAAAAGTAATTGTAAACCAGAGTAGCAATGCTAACCATCATCCCATTCCGAAGCACTCAGTTAAGTTCAAACTCACTATTAAATGGTAATGGTTAATCAAACTAGCCTTGTTGAGCATTACTCCACGCTGAGGCATCCAGTGAGGATCGAACTCATTAAACACTAGAAATGGTTAACCAGACTTCACAATTTTTTATAAGCAATTTGACCAGAACATTGGTTGGTTAATTTTCGCACATAAATTGGCACTTAAGTTGCTTAAGTTCGATTTAAGTGAATTAGTATAATTAGTATAATTCTTGAATGCAGTATATTTTTTTTAAAAATTTCACCCTAAACAAGGATGTGACATTGAACTCCATGTATAAATGTATATATCCTCTCTATTATATTAAAGACCGTTGTATATATATTCCTCCGCTTACGGTCAAGTGTTTGGATTATTAATTTTTTTCTTATGTCATTTTTAACGGCACGAGCCCACTCGTATATATATATATATATATATATATATATATATATATGTGTGTGTGTGTGTGTGTGTGTGTGTGTGTGTGTGTGTGTGTGTTGCTGTTCGCCTGAAGATCGCAATGGCTTGAAACTTGAATAGCGGTCCGATCTGTGAATCTTTCTAAGTTAGGATACTAGGAAGCGTAATTGGCGTGTCTTGTTAACTTGAAAAAATACATCACTATTTATTACTCTTTAAGAATAGAAAACAATAAAAAAAGAGGAATTATGAATAGAGAAGATAACGATTGACATTGCATTTGAAGTTTTTTAAAAAATTTATTGTGATCATCGAGAATGGCCTGTAATATCACTCCAAATTACAGATTACAGGCCATTCTCGATGATCACAATAAATTTAAAAAATTAACTAGTAATACCACAACCCAACTTAAAAAACATATTAATAAACTTATTACTGCAAACAATGCTGAAATAGGATCCTATAAACTTCAAAAGATTATAGGTGATTATCAGCCCGGCTACCTTTATGGAAATGTAAAAATCCATAAAAAAGATCATCCCCTCCGACCTATCATTTCTCAAATACCCACACCAATATATAACCTTTCCAAAACACTTAACAAACTAATTACTCCCTATCTTCCTGGTAAATATAGTATTAATTCCACGGACGAATTTTTACAGATTCTCCATTCCGTAAAACCTAAGAATCAAATTATTGCATCTTTGGATGTCCAAAACTTATTCACAAATGTTCCCGTCCAGGAAACAATTGACATCATTATCCGTGATGTATACAACCATGCTACTCTCCCATCAATCAATATTAAACCCACTATATTAAAAAAAAACTATTATTAGCATGCACTACACAAGTACCCTTTCACGATCCCTTAGGCAATATTTATACACAAATAGATGGTATTGCGATGGGATCTCCTTTAGGTCCCCTCTTTTCTAATTATTATATGGCAAATCTAGAAAATAAAATAATTAATGACAACAATAAACCCTCTATATATGTAAGATACATAGATGACATCTTTGTTTTAGCTAAGAATATCGATCAAATTAAATATCTTAAAAACAAATTTGAAAGTCACTCCGTCCTCAAATTTACATTAGAACTTAATATTAATAACAAACTCCCATTCCTTGATGTATTCATTGATTCTAGCACACATAAATTTACTACTTCTCTATATAGGAAACCAACTAGCATAAATTCGTGTCTTCTTAATTATAATAGTGAATGCCCCCAACGATACAAGTTAGCTGTTATAAAAAACTTACTTCAACGCACACAAATGATATCTTCTTCCAAATCTATATTTTATAAAGAATTACACAACATTAAGCAAACACTAGTCAATAATGGATTTCCTAACTCCGTTATTGATCAACAAATTAAAATGTATCTCAACAAAATTAACAATAGCTCTAACAATAATGATAATATTAATAATAATGTTTTACATCAAAATAAACATAACACTGTTAACTTATACTATTGCAACCAAATACATAATAATTATAAACAAGATGAAAAAACTCTCAAAAACATAATACGTAGAAATGTTAAACCAGTCGAAAGTAATAATCAAATTAAACTCATTATATATTATAAAAAGTTTAAAACAATTGACCTCATAGTCTATAATAACCCAACAAGCACTAAACTAAATTCTTTACAAAAAACCAATGTAGTGTACCAATTTACATGCCCATTCAGAGATTGCATCTCTGATACTAATCAAAAACCTAGTACATATATTGGTTTTACTACAACAACGCTCGCCCGTAGACTTACATGTCATCTTTCTGATCAGAGTACTATTAAACAACATTTCTCTGAAAAACATAAACATGTAGGTAATATCAGATTTTGGTCAACAATACGGTGATCCTTACTCATACACACAGTAAGAGGAACCTGCAGATATTGGAGGCCATGCACATCAAATCAAAACAACCAACACTCAATAAAATCAACTTTAAAACAGGAAATAACATATTACATTGCATTTGACTACATGGTTTTGTTGTCATTTCGCGCTATCCCGCGGTGTGACGTCATAAAACCGCATCGCAAACTTAAGAACTGCGTTTATTATTTTTGGTAACTATTGCCGTTGCCAAGCGGAGTTTTATGTCAACACAAAATAAAATCGTCGGTGATGGTGGATTTTATAATATTTCAGTTTAAACTACCTCTCTGAAGATGGCTCATGTGAGCCGAAAGCTTAGAAGAAAACCAATAAATAATTATCCAAATGTTGGAGAATTTTTGTCTTTATTTTCAACTGAAATTAAAGCAAAAATACGACGTTTAGAACGGCTCATGATTAAACATAATAGACATTCATTGTCTCTTATATTTAACAGTATATGTTTAGAAAATTATTTACTGCCTCGATACACTAAATATATATATATATATATATATATATATATATATATATATATATATATAGTCATCCGCAGACAGATCTGTTTCACTGTATCACACTCATCAGTACGGTTAGACTTCGATTGCTTTTTAACCCAGGATTGAAACCCGACCGCATTGGCGTCAGTTCGCGATTCTACCTCTGGGCTATGGGCGTTCGGTAGAAGAAGGCAGACCTTTTAGCATGTATATTGTCATTATACCCGCCCAATTGCCAGAGTGCTCTTATCCATTACTAAATGAGCGATAAAGACGCAACGGTTTTTATTATAATAAAGTGGATACATATATTCTTCACTACCCGCCAACATAATTATTGCAAAAAAGCAAAATCATAAGGTACCGTAAAAGAGCAAACAGGCGGCAAGAGTTTTCATAACTTGTAGTAAATGATTAGTAGTAAAAAGAATGCACTGAGCCGACGCTGCCCGGCTAATGTCTTTCTCTCCGTTAGAATGACAGAAGGGAAATATATATACATTTATACAAAACGGTCTTTTTTTATAATAGAGAGGCTGACGTTTTCTGAAAGTTCAAATTTCATTTCCATCCCTATTTGCCTGAGTCCAAAGTGATCAACGTAGGCGTCTCATCTCCTTTCCAATGTACGAAAATGATCTGCCTAAGAGTATATTCCGATCATCTGTAAATATCTATGATAAAACGGTTTATGGGTGTACCGACAAAACTCTTGATGGCAGAGCTTGACAGCTGATCAGACCTCAGACTAACGGTTTAACGGCTCATTATGGGAACAACTGGCTGATCACATTTATTGTCTCAAAAATCAAATTAGTAACGTTCTATCATCACTGGGGATGTGCATTGTGGTGCAGTGAATATTGGCTTGGATCGAGAAATCAGACAGCCGAGTTCGAATTCCAATTAAATTCCTTGTCTTTATTCACGCGCAAATACCCTTGGGAAAGTTATGAATCCGTCTCTTCTCACCCACCAGCTATGGATTAAATAACAAAACAGATTGGGTTCTATAGCCTTGGTTGGCAACCAGTATCTACAGCAGAAACCTACTGTTTCGAGACATGATCATCCAAGTGTGTATCACGTATGACATTTAACTGACTATCATTACTGAGCGGGACATGAATTTTTGGCTGTCGGAATGAACGAATGTTCTCCCAGGGACAGCGCATATCCGGAGACCTTTACCGGAATTCGTTCATGCGATTCATCGCTAAAAATTTCTGGGGAAATGGTTGATTGCCTGTACTGACCTGTTATTCTCTACCTGCCAGCTCAGGCTAAAAACTGAATGCCATATATGGACAGGAGGTGCTCAGTCTTCACTTTCCAGTCTATCAAAAGCGTCTCTGCGTCCTTGTGGGTGATAAATTATTTTCTACTCTTCAACCGATTTGCTACTAATCATTCCAAGTGTCTTGCTTTTCTGTCGCTTTTTCATGACAACGGGTTCAAGCGAACTATATTTCTTGATCCCACCAGTTCTAAACTTCGCGGCCACGCAAATTGCAGCGAACCAACTTCATTCCCTTCCTATTCCAATATTTAGATGTAAGTTCCATTCAAGAACCCGATTCCTGCGAACCGTAACTTTGTGGAATCGACTCTCAAAGGGATGTTTCTCCGATTGCTACAATCTTAACCTTTTTAAGCCTAGGGTTAATCGTTATTTGTCCCACATATCCCAAAAAATTGTGTCTCTTGGGATTTGCACAGGGTCAACATCATCGGAAAAAAATATCGAGATTTTTTTATATAGGAAGGTTCACGCTGTGCAAAGCCCGATGATCACTCGAGGTAGAGTTTTATGTTAGGAGGCAATTTGCATAGATGGCAGAGAAAGGTAACGGTTAACCTTAGATATGAACAGGTCAAGATTGTAGTGATCGGGTCACCCCAGTCTTTCACAAGAAATACTGCCTAGAGGAAGCCTCTGCCCACCCTGGGGTTTGATTTAAATATTATTTTAATACTACCCTAGTCAGAGCTAGGGTGAATATCAAACTATCTATTGAGCGTAGCCGAAAGTGTGGACCACGCAGTGAGGATCGAACTCACTACTTAGTCGTAATTGCTCTAGCAAGACAAGCTTGTGAACCACATTTGTTCCTCAACTGAGTGGGTGGAAGAAATGTTTGAAAAAACTCCAACAACAGTTAATAGGAGTATGTAGATCGCAGTAGATTTAAAAGTCATTTTCATTGGTTGAATTCTAATACACACACAGACACTCTCCCAAAGCACCCCCCACACACTAGCTCTCATTTATTTTCCTGCCTGAATTTAGGATTATTATGGTGATTTTCTTAGCTTAGGTGTCGCACAGGGCCAAAAGAATAGAGCACTCAGTGAGGATCAAACTCACTATTGAGTCATAATTGGTCTAGCAAAACACGTTTGTTAACCATTATATCATGTCGAAGTCGCCAAATTTAGACCTGTTATGTTTACGAATTTGTCTTATATTCATTATAAATAATATTCCGACATTTTAACATAGTATCTGTATTTTCACATTGAATCACTTTATTTAAAATATTTTTAATTATTAAACTATTTCTATTTTTTTTTTAATTTTTTACCATTATCATTGCAAAGAGTTACACCTTTTTATGAAATTCTATTTATGGTTGAAGATTTATTCTTTTCGTCCTCATAGAGATTTTAAATGCAGAGATTTGTTTTGTTCTCATATGTATTTTAGATGAGTGGTATTGTTGGAATATTTGTGTTCTCGAAATACGTTTTATGACTAATACTTTTTAAGCTTCCCCACCGAAAATTGCTGCAATGTCCACAAAACTTTGTCTTTTATGCGGTTCTTCATAGTAGTGGTAATCATGACTCTCCACTACTTCCTATGCTACCTAGCTCTTAATATTTCTATTAATATTTCTCCTACGATAAGTCCTTTCGTTTACACAAGCTCGTCAAGTTAATTTTCAGGATAAGGAGTTATTATTATTTACATTATATTCAGACTATTGCCCACATTTTTGTTGTTCTGAAAACGTTTCGACATTTGTACTTTCCAGTGGCATTATCGCCTTGTGTCTTAATGGTGTTATCGCCTTGTTTGAAATTTATGTATGTGTCCTACCTGGGCCATTTACTGTTGTGAGTACAAAGTGTGCTTAGATGCGATATGGAGCACCAGATGGGAATTGAACTCGCTACTCAGTCGTAATTGATGTTGCGAGAGAAAGTTTACCAATCATTACACTACAATGGAGGATTGGAGAATGAAATACAGTAACAACTCTAAGTAGAAGCTTTGGAAGATATATTTGACTCATTCTGCTTTAGTGCTCAAAGACGTTTATTTTATCGTGATGGACGTATGAAGATGTTGATTATGTTTGTCAAATTGGCCTTGTGTAAAACACATCCGAAGTCTCCACAATTTAAGATTATCAGGAGGTTGTAAGAATGAAATTGTTTCGTTCGTAAATGAAAATTTATTTATCGAGCAGCATAACATCAAATTGCAGGTATGAAATTATTAACTGTGAAATGTTCTAAGAGAATGTGTAGTGAGAAGTTTAAAGAATTAAGTGTTTGTTTTAGCGAAATATGAAATTTGCATAAAAATAAGTCCATGTTTTCGCCAATTGTATCAACAAAGGAGTAGTAACGTCTTGTTCCTCTCTATTTTTGTATACGGCTAAAGAGGAAGAAGAACAGATAAAAAAGACAGCATGAAGAAGAAAGTGAGAGGGTGCGAATACGGGTCACAAAGACAGATGTGTTCAATCGGCGGTCGACAATTATGCTGGGTTGACTGTTTTCATCTCCCTCGTCCATCTGCTCGCATCGGCCGGGAAATATGTACAAATACCTAACTCCGATCATGTGGTCAGCTCCCAAAGCAAACTCATTTTTGGGCGGGAAGAAACATGACACGGGTCACTGAAAGTTTAATTTGGTGTTTACTGCAAATCGCTCTCTTTTCATTGGTTAATAAATATTTTCACACTTGCTCGCGAAATTTACCTTGATCATTTTTCTTATTTGTCAAAAATAGATTTTCACGCTAGCTCGCGAATTTGCAAACACTGAAGAAAAGAAAGTTATTTTAATTTTGTACTAACCACAGATGGTTACAAGCGAAAGAGAAGAAAGGGGTGTACTTATTTTGTTAGCAAAGTGTACAAATGCTAAAATTTTAAATATCTTTCAACGTAGTTGTTTACGCTTAAAATAAATTAAAACTGGGAAAGCCAGTGACATGACAAAAGATTTATGATTTGATTTACTTTGTAAACATATGTCAATATTCCTATAAGATTACATGACTAAGTCAAAATTACATGATTAAGCTTATTCAATAAAGCCTATTCAATAGACAAAAGCTTATTCAATCAGCAAATGCTTATTCAAATTTCGTCATCTATTTTCTTAAACTCTCTAGGTAGGTTATGCGTTGTTTTCTTTTGTTCCTCTTGACTTTAATCTATCCTGTGAGTATCAGTATCAGGTGTTCATGACTCTCCACCATTTTCTGTCCTTTTTAATATTTTTTTTTCTTTTTGTTATCTTTCCTAAATATTGTTCCGCCATCCATTTACTTTTGCCAACTAAGTAAGTCATGCATTATTTTTTCTATTTCTCTTGCGTTAAATCTGTACTGTGAGTATCAAACTTTCCAAGCCTCCTTTCCTCATTATGTCACCGAGAAATTTCAACCGTCTCTTCATGATACTAAATATAATTTTCTTTTTTGTTTCTATTTTCTATAAAAGTTGGTCGTTGATCTTGGGTTCAGTCTATAGTAATCTCTGTATTCTTCTGTAGAACCACATTTCTGCTGTTCGATGTCTCTTCTTCATCTGTGAGGAAAATGTCCAGCATTCACTCCTATATAGAATATGTAACAGTTCAGTACTCTTTTTTGGTGTCGAACGAAGTTTTCCTGTTTCTTAATGCTTAGCTTTTGAAATGCATCCGTGGCTTTCCCAATGCGCCTCCAGATTTCAGTTTTGCACTTGACGTCTTCTTTTAAAATATTCCCCAGATATTTAAATTCCTGTACTTGTTGGATTTTGATGTCTGATTTGTAATTTGTATTCTGAGCTCCTGCTTCTTGCTAACAACTACGCCTTCTGTCTTCTTTCAGTTGATGTTTACTCATTTCTTCCTGCTTTCTTTCACTAACGTCTGTAGGAGTTCTTGTAATCTTCTTTCGGCGTCTGCTATGAATTTTAGGTTATAACCAAACACGAAAATAAAGATCCAATCAAACGACAAACATTAACAGCGTAGTTTTGGTCTTCTACTACGTGAAACAACTTGTATATTGCTCCGAGCTTCATTCAAAAATATCTAAAGTGTCGGCTGCATACAACCACTTTCTAATATGAACAGTATTAAATGGCTTCTTCGTTGAATTTAAATAAGGAGAATCCTTTGACTTGTGATGTTAACATGACAATTGTTGCGAAAACCTTCTCAATTTGTTTTTAATTAACCCCAAGTTAAAAACGACCTTGTTCCCATTTTGTCACGCTGAAGATGTGAATAAATAACGCGACAATAAAATTTGGTGTTTGAGAGGGTGTTGTGGGAATTAGCTCTTTGTTCGCGAGGTGTATAAACGATTTATAGTCAATATTTCGAGGCTCCGGGAACATTCGTCCCGCAAACAATATTAGTCCGCGGTAAAATCAAGCAACACAAGACAACTCTAAGAACAGAAATGTTAGGTCATTTTGCATTATAATCATGTCTGCCATATTTCAACGTACGCTTCTTGGTGTGATTTACACTATATATATATATATATATATATATATTCCGGCAGAAATTTTATGCCAGATGGAGGAATATTGTAAAAGGGTCTGATGAGATGAGTTGTTTAAGCTCATTGAAATGAACTATAGTTTATAACTAACATGACGTGTTGAGTATTCCTTTATAAACTTCATATCGCTCTGGTTAATACCCATTGAGCTCTCTATATGGATTTAGCTATTAGTAATTTATATTAAGGTAATCTTGTTGGATTATCCTCACCGTTTACGGACTGACAACTATACATATATATATATATATATTATTTATTCAGAATATCTTATAATATCACTACAAATGTAGCTATTTTGTTTCAACATTTCTTGTGTCTTATCAAGCGAAACAAAATACCTACTTTTGTAGTGATATTATAATATATCCATGATATAATTTCTGAATAAATATTATTAGCTCTACTTTGCATTGAACACTTTTTTAAGAATAGTGTTTCTTTGGACAAGGAATATTATTCCATCCATACGTACCCTATACTTATATATATATATATAGTACTGTGCAAAAGTATTAGAACAAGAATTATTTTATCTTTTATGAGGCATCAAAATAAAGTTTAAAATCACTCCTGTTCTAACACTTTTACACACTACCGGTAGTGTGCAAAAATATTATGACAGGGGTGATTTTCCTAAGAACCTCACTGAAATTCAAATAGAGGGTGAAAAGCCAAACCTTTGTAAAATTTATTTAACTAAAAAGGAAGAGGAAGAAAGGCTTCAGAATTTGAATTGGCCCCCACAAAGCCCTGATCTCAATCCGATTGAACATTTATGAGATATTTTGGATAAAAATATTGATAAATTTAATGTTACTTCGCAAGACACACTTTGGGAACAAATACAAGCTGCTTGGCAGGAGATATCATTAGATACATTGAAAAGCTTATGATGTCAATGCCTGACATAATGAAAGTTGTGATCAAAGCAAAAGGCTATTATACTAAATATTAAATTTGAACAAGTATCTTTTTCTTTTTAAAGCATTTGTTGAGTAAATCAAATAAAATTACTTTAATTAAATTGTTTATTTTCTGTCAGTATGCCTCATAAAATAGTTCTTGTGCTAATACTTTTGCACAGAACTGGATATATATATTCAAAACTTCGAAAATTACATATATCAAATGATCATTTCAGTGAAATAAATTCGCTACTTCACCGATCATTTTTATTATGGAAACTTCTAATTCAAAATTTTATATGTATAACATATACATATTTCGCTATGTAAATAAATTTAAATACATTGAGCCCTCAGGCTAGATGACTTTTAGTAGTTTAGTGTAGATTGGTAACAATGTATTTCACCTAAAGGTGAAGGCTTTGTATATCAAGTCCCGCAAACCTCTTCTCTGTAAACAGCGTGAACGTTTGGTGGGACTTGTTATTATTAGCTTCTAGTACTTTTTTCCCTCTCAATTTAATATTTTTCTTTCCCGTTCCAGCACTCATCCCATAATTTATAATTTATTTTAGTCCTATATTATATCTCCCGATGAGGCCTGAAGAACTTGACCGAAACCGGTTGCTTCGTTTCTAAAATGTCCAGTAATATTCAGCCATAACTCTACACTTTTAACTATAATATTTTTATATTATATTATAGTATATTATATATATATATACAGAGAGAGAGAGAGAGAGAGAGAGAGAGAGAGAGAGAGAGAGAGACAGACAGACAGACAGACAGAGAGTGAGAGAGAGAGAGAGAGAGAGAGAGAGAGAGATTTAATACAAATATAAGTTGTCACTTAGATTATTGTTGCTACCATCAGCATCCCGACTGTAGAGTTTCGTAGACGGACACACAAGCAAATACTTCGTTCACTCGTCAGGGGATATCAGTAATTGACTTTAGATTTTCTGTTTTTTTCTGTAATAAATGCAGTTTTTATTGGTGCAAGGTTGCTATATATATATATTGTTCTACGTCGATGAAATAACTTGGAATTTCATGCGTTGTGCAATCATCAGGCGCATTTTTCAACTTAACAGTTGAATAGATTTGAATTAAATTTTCTTCTATGTTCATGGGAATTAAATCTTATAAAGTTAGTATAAAAGATCTTTTAATAAGATAAAATTACAATTCAAATTTAAAATAAAAAGTATTAAAATGCTGGTGCTGGGAGAGAAAATCAAGTAGGCGGAATTCATAAAACGTAAAAAAACTACATCTAGGTAAAAAATTGAAATTTAAAATTAAAAACAAATCGACGTATAGCAATGTATATTGGATATATATATATATATATATATATATATATATATATATATATATATATATATATATATATATATATATATATATATATATATATATATATATATATATATATATTGACGAATGTGTGTTGTGGTGCAGTGGATATTGGCTTGGAAAGAGAAATTGGTGAGCCGAGTTCGATTTCCAGTCGAATACGCTGCATTCACTTACTCATTGGTAACCGGTTGCTTCGTCTCTAAAATGTTCAGTAATATTCAGCCATAACTCTACACTTTTAACTATAACATTTTTATATTATATTATATTATATATATATATATATATATAGAAAGAGAGAGAGAGAGAGAGAGAGAGAGAGACAGACAGACAGACAGACAGAGACCGAGAGCGACAGAGAGAGAGAGAGAGAGAGAGAGAGGGAGAAATTTAATACAAATATAACTTGTCACTTAGATTATTGTTGCTACCATCAGCATCCCGACTGTAGAGTTTCGTAGACGGACACACCAGCAAACACTTCGTTCACTCGTCAGGGGATATCAGTAATTGACTTTAGATTTTCTGTTTTTTCTGTAATAAATGCAGTTTTTATTGGTGCAAGGTTGCTACATATATATATATATATATATATATATATATATATATATATTCTTCTACGTCGATGAAATAACTTGGAATTTCATGCGTTGTGCAATCATCAGGCACATTTTTCAATTTCACAGTTGAATAGATTTGAATTTAAGTTCCTTCTATATTCATGGGAATTAAATCTTATAAAGTTAGCATAAAAGATTTTTTAATAAGATAAAATTACAATTAGATTTAAAATAAAAAGTATTAAAATGTTGGTGCTGGGAGAGAAAATCAAGTAGGCGGAATTCATAAAACGCAAAAAACTACAATTAGGTAAAATATTTCGACTTAAAATTAAAAACAGATTGACGTATAACAATATATATATATATATATATATATATATATATATATATATTTGTTTGAACATTATTATTGATTGATATTCGTATTTAAATAGATATTCTGTTTATAATTAAACAAGATTATATACTTATCTCTACCAGCCTGATTATCTACGATAAATTTTTATTACGAAAATGCATCATTCGGCAGGATTCGAATCTGCGACCCCTATCCATATAGAAGGAACCACCAATTGATCAGGCACGTCTTAGACCTCTCGATCACAAACGACCAACAGTCTAAACGAAGTTAAATCAAGCCTATATAACACAATTTACTATTCATCATAATAATCATATCGGCTCTGAAAGGTATAGTAATCTCAACATGTTACGGAAATTAACGAAAATTAACGAAATGTTTATAAACAAAATAATAAGGCCGGTAGAAAAAATATATAATACTGTTTGATTATAAAGAGAATGTCTACTTAAATACGAATATCGATCAAAAATAATGTTCAAACAAATAATTTAAAATTCAAACAAATTATTTAAAATTTCGTTAATCTTCGTTATTAACCCCTATTATAATTTTGTTAACACCTGAATGATAGTACTATACATGTGTGCACTCTCACATGTATATTTATTAAATTTACGTAACTATATATATATATATATATATATATATATATATATATAAAGAATCTCAAGCTAGCCAAAACCTACCGCGGTTTCACACTACGGCTCGTCAGGGCAAAGGCAAAACCAAAGATTAACCAAATAAATAGACAACCACCAAGACAAGGACGAACCATACCAGTACTAAAACCAAGGGGGGGGGGGGTAAGGAGAGAAAAAAAAACAAAAAAAAAACCTACGCTAACACACTAAGCAAGGAATTTAATCTTATGGAATTTACATTTGTTTAGGATTTCTGTTTTAGCATTAAGTAGATTATGGGCAGGTTCGAACATAGCTATCGCTAATTTCTCCTCACCACATAAATTACAGAATTTACTGCCTTTGTTGTAATCGGGACATTTTTTTATTATTTCCCATTTCAATATGGGGTCTTTTTTAGTTTTAGTTTTTATGTCCCATATATAATTAGATAAGGTCGTACTGTGTCTGTACTTCTCATTTTTAAATGAGGTCTTATGATTATAAAACCTAATTTTAAACAAATCATGTGTAGCCCCTATGTACGTTTTAGAGTGTTTATCATTCTCATTTTTATAAACTTTAACCCTATAGACTACATTAAATTGGTTACAATTACTTCTAATGGGGCACTCAGTTTTTATTCTACAATTACAATTATTGTTAGTAGTGTTGGTAGTGTTTGTAATAGTAGTACTATTTTTCAGTTTTCTTTTGTTACTATTATTAATTATTTTGCCAATATTCGGCAAACAAGAGTAACTGAGTTTAATTGTGTTTCTATTAAATATTTTTTTAAGTTGGCTGTCATGGCTAAAATGTTTATCTAAATATATTATTATTTAAATATATATTAAATCCCCAAAATATATTATTATTTAAATATATATTAAATCCCCAAAATATATTATTATTTAAATATATATTAAATCCCCAAAATATATTATTATTTAAATATATATTAAATCCCCAAAATATATTATTATTTAAATATATATTAAATCCCCAAAATATATTATTATTTAAATATATATTAAATCCCCAAAAGAAAGATTATGCAGGTAAAATCCCCAAAACCAGATCCTATTAATATTAATTTTATTAATATTTAAAATGATCCATGTTGAGAGCTCAATATAAATGAATTTATCTATTTACAAAGTCAAATATGTATATTATTGGTTTTATTTGACATAATATATATATATATATATATATATATATATATATATATATATATATATATATATATATAATTTAATTATACTTTAGAATATGAACAAACCACAAATTACTAAAAAATCGTACATTTTGTTTCGACAATGAAAGAACAATGTCTCATCAAATAGTTAATAATGATGGTAATAGACGTTTTATAGAAAAAAATTGAAATACCGCTTCCTTTAGTTTTGGAAATCTTTTTGTACGACGCAAAAAATATTAAAAAAAAACAAGAAAGAGGGCAGAAAAGATGAGAATACAAGATAGGGAAGGAAAGAGGAAAGGGAACGACACACAGGAAATATTAAGCAAAGAGGAAAACAAGAGAGAATGCACTGAGAGGAAAGAGCCAAACGGCAAAGAGAGACAAGTTTTATATTTAAACAAGTAGTGAATTGTAGACAGATATAGATATCGATTACATGCTTTCTGGGCTGAAATATTATTTTATTTTAAAAAATAATTAAGAAATAGAACCATGGTTTTATAACCGAAAAGGGAAAAAGACGAAAGGGAAAACACAAAAATGAAGCAAAAAGCAAAGAGGAGAATAACGAGGAAAAAGTGAGAAAATGCACAGAGGGAGGAGAGGGAAGAGACAACAGAAACGGCTAAGAAATAAAATTTTCAAACTTTGGCCGGAGGTAAATTGCTGGCAGATACAGACATCGTTTACATTGTTTCAAACTAAATCCTGTGACTTAAAAAAGAAATGATAAAATAACATACACAGAGAAATTATTTATAAAACGTAAATTAGAGGATATTTAAAAACATAACACGAAGACAGAAATTTATTAGTGCTAATATAATATATTGGAGAAATAAAAATAAAAGTATTAAAATTAGATTCAAATTTAAATTTAAAATGAAATAAAATTAGAATCAAAATTTGAAGAAATTAATATTAAAATTTCAAAATAAAATTGAAGGCAGTAAATAGATCTCGATTTGTAATCGAAAATAAAAATAAATATAAGAAAAGAGATAATAAAGTTAAAGTAAGTTATTAAGATATTATGATTAATACTGTAAAAAGTTTACCATTAGATTTTGTAATTCTAGCAGGATTATAAAGTTAATTCTTTAATATGTTTACAATTTACTGTAGTTTCATGTTTTTGATTTAGTAATATATCACTTTTCATGTACTTAATTTCCAATTTTTCTTGTAGACAAAGTAAACAAGTTTCATTCACCGATCTAGAGATTCTAGCTTGTTTGAGAATTTTCCATTTAACTGTAGGTGTTTTATTCTCTTCTTTTAAATTCCAAAAAAATTTAAAAAATGAGTTCATATTTTGTTTATCCTTATTATTAAAAGATGAGAGGTGATTGTAAAAACGCTTTTTAAAAAGTTCATAGTGTTACCAATATAAATTTCAGTAACCCCATGATTTTCTACTGATGAGATAGAGAACATGTAGACAAGGGATTTAGTTAAACACTTATTAAATAAGGGGCATTCGTTGGGGTTCCTACAATTACATAAACACGACGTGTTGAGTTTTCCTTTGTAAATCAAATAAAATTACTTTAATTAAATTGTTTATTTTCTGTCAGTATGCCTCATAAAAGATAAAATAGTTCTTGTCCTAATACTTTTGCACAGTACTGTGTATATATATATATATATATATATTCAAAACTTCGAAAATTACATATATCAAATGATCATTTCAGTGAAATAAATTCGCTTCTGCGATCATTTTTATTATGAAAACTTCTAATTCTGGATTCTGCGGAGTCTTTAGATTTAGTTGGATTATTTCTTCTGTACAACCTCGCGGCATATAAAGACGTTGATTTAAATAATATAGGAGTTTATAGAGACGATGGACTCATGATAGTAAATAAATCTACTGGAAGTAAGATTGATAGACTTAGAAAATTTATTCATAGAGTTTTGTAAATCTTTTGGTCTTGGCGTAGTTATTAATTCTAATATAAAACAAGTTAACTTCTTAGACATAACACTAGACTTAGTTTCAAATAATTTCCAACCTTACATGAACAATAATGCTAACCCTGGCTCTAATAATTTACCATCTGTTATCAAACATATTCCATCATCGGTTGAACGTCACATAAGCATACACACTTCTAGCAAAGAAATATTCGAAAGACATAAAACAATTTATGATAAAATTCTTAGCGATAGTGGATTTCGATCTTCTGAGATTAGTTTTGTGGAAATATATATATACTAGCAGTATAGCCCAGTGTTGGTCGGGTGTAATGAATGCTTTAAAATTAATCCATGGTCCTGGAGCTCAGTTTCAGCCTAAAGAATATTTGTGTGATTTTGGTAAGAATCGGATAAATATTGTGGATTTGTATAAAGGATATACAGGCAGATAAACAGACACACACAGACATCTTGCCTTTATATATATATATATATATATATATATATATATATATATATATATATATATTATCGATTTTCTGCACTATTGTAAGAACTGCAACCTTGAAACTTCTGAATATCGTTTCTTATGTCGTTGTCCATGAGTGTATCAAATTTGATTAAAATCGGACTACTCCTTTTATAACCCGATTTTTTCGATTATCGATTTTCGATATTTATCGGGGGCACCTCGACACAAAACCTAGCTAAGAACACTCGCAGACGCTTTATAAATAAGTTTAGATGGATCAGACCAGAGCCAGCTTTAACTCTTCCCCGAACTCCCCGACCAGGTTTGTGGGGGTTGGCATGTTTAAATGGAGGCTTTGTTCAGTGCTATGTGACCCTTGCTATTTTATCGCCGTTTGCATTTTTTCTATCTACTTTTATAGACGTTACAAATGAAACTAAGTACAACTGACAATCTAATCTAAACTTATTTATAAATGGGACTTTGTCTGTGTGTGTGTCTGTGTGTACGTGTGTCTATTACTTATAGACTCCAAAACAGCTGAACCGATTTTCTTGAAAATCTACACCGTTGTACTATAGGCGTCTGCGAGTGTTCTTAGCTAGATTTTGTGACGAGGTACCTCCGAAAAATATCGAAAATCGATAATCGAAAAAATTCGGGTTATAGAAGGAGTGGTCCGATTTTAATCAAATTTTATACACTCATAGACAACGACATAAGGAATGATATTCAGAAGTCTCAATGTTGAAGTTCTTACAATAGTGCAGAAAATCGATTATATATATATATATAAAAGGCAAGATGTTTGTGTGTGTGTGTGTCTGTGTGTGTGTGTGTCTGTTTATCTGCCTGTATGTCTGTATTTTTTCAGCCCTTTTAATTCAGTTTTTGCTTCGGGTTTGGCTCTAAGTAGGTATAATTGTAGTTCTTAGTCTCAGCCATGATACCATTTACTCAGAGGACTTATTTAGCCTTCAAAATTCAGTTTACGACGAAAAAACTTATTTGATATAGATACAAGGAAATCAAAATTTGACTTACATCCATTCATTTTTCTTTCAGTCTACGGTTTCGCTTTAACTGGAAACAACTATTGCTTTTTAATCTTTCGTTCCAACGTCCAAAGAGTCTGAGCTCCAGGACCATGGATTAGTTTTACAACTGTGTAATTCTTCAAGAATATCGGTTCAACCATTTCGGAAGTCTATAGGTAACGGACACACACACACACAAAGACACACACACACACACACACACACACACACACACACACACACACAGACAAAGTTCCATTTATAAATAAGTTTAGATTAATACCGTAGTATCTACGTGTGTCACGCACTAGAAATAGATATGAACACACACACAGGCGCAACAGATGAAATATAGGAACGCCGGACGACATACACACAAACACGCAAGATAAATGAAAGAGAACGTCGAACAGGAAATAGAAAACGAAAAGAGAATTACTGTAAAATATATATAATCTATTTAAAGAAAAAGAGAGACGTCTATTGTACATATAGTGTTTTTGTACTTTAAATAATAATTTAAAATCTTTCTTTAATGTCTTTTTCTCGATTCTCCTTCAACTAAGAAAAGTATTTTTCGTCCGTTTATTTTTATTTACCTTAACCAATCGGTCCTTCAGTTCTCGCTGTGAACAACATCGCAAATCGTAGTCTTTGTATTATAATACAGTAATGATTGTAATACTTACCTAAATACCTACGTGTGTAATGAATGAAATGAAATGCATTTTATAAATGCATTATATCTCAAGAGAAAATCCTTATAATGGAAGAAAAAATAAGACAATAAAGAGAGGCAGCAAGAGAGCGCCAGAGAAGAAGACGGGAACGATTGCGAGCAAAAGAGAGACAAGCAATCCATAACCATAATAGAAAACGAATGCAAGCAAAGAAGAATGATACGATCGAAGAAGAGAGAGAATTTTATATTCATGATTGTCATTGCAATATTTTGCTTTCTCATCTTTTCTACCCTCTTTCTTTTTTCCCCCTCTTTTTTAATATCCTCTTTACCTCGTACAAAAGGATTTCCAAAAATAAAACGAAGTGAGTTCTTTAGTTTTTTGTTCTTTTTTAATTTTCTTTTAAAAAATAACGCTTATTACACTGCTAAAAGCAGACATGGAAAGTTGGCTTCTATTTAATCGTTCAGCGGGAAACAAAAAAGACATCTCCCGTGCGTTGTCCAAATAGCGCGACGTGATGGTTTAATGTATATCGGCTCGGATTGAGAAATCCGTGAGCCGAGTTCGAATTCCAGTATCCACTTCCGCGCAAATATCCTTGGAAAAGGTATTAATCCATTCCTTCTTTTTAAGGTAGAAATGCCACTGGTGCGCGGGGGGTGTTACAGTAAGAGAAAAAACGAGCAGGGAATGTTGAAGGAAAGATAAGCTAAGAAATGTCATATTCATATATATATATATATATATATCTACCGGCCTGTTTAGACTGTGAAATAATTCGTGGTCGCACAGTCTAAGATGCGTCAGATCAATTGATGGCTTCCCCTGTGTTCTCAGGGATCGCAGGTTCGAATCCAGCCGAATGACACATATTTTCCTTACAAAGTTTCCGAAAAATATTCAGGCCGGCAGATATATAAAATATACTCTTTAATTAAAAACAGAGTTAGTCAGTTAAATGCCATACGTGGCGATCATGTCTCGAAAGAGACATGACTGACTGGGCAGAATATTTTCCCGCAGTAGGCTGCCATTACTTTTTGTGGTAGACTGGTTGTCAGCCAAAGCTATAGAACCCAATCTGTCCTATTATTTAACCCATAACTGGAGGGAAGAGACGGATTAATACCTTTCCCAAGGGTATTTGTGCGTAACTGAAACAAAGTATCTACTTATATACGAGTATCTTTTAAAAATAATGTTCAAACGAATTAAGATTATCATTTTTTACGCCCACTTGTTTCGGCGACCAGTACCGGCAGTGATTTGTTTTAAAAAAAGAGGACAGTATTGCAGTCAACACATTAACGAGAGAGATACGCAGACAGGAGAGATACGCAGACAGACAGACAGACAGACAGACAAACAGACAGTATCAGAGACACAGGAGTCATTTCCATTCCACACCAACTTACGTCGGCATTGCTAAGTAAGGAAGCGAAGACAAGAGGAATAAGTCCTGACCAACGTGTAAGTTCTATTTTAGCCTTTAAGAAAACACGTGATCAAATGTATATTAACGAAAAAGAAAAGTAAAAAAGAAAAAAAAAGTAAAATACATAGAAATTATTTACGTCACTTGGAGGAATTACAATAAAGTATTAAAATACAGGTGAGGTATGAATTAGTATGACCTCAACGTAGACCATCTAGAACCGAGGCTCACCTGAGTGATGTATACTTAACCCCGCCTTTAATCTCTAATATAATTTCTAAGCTTGACTCCCATAAGGCTAGCAGAGGTGATGGTATTCCAGTCATTGTCCGAAATAAATGTGCCATTGAACTCTCTCCCGTTCTCTCCAAACTTTACAACTATTGTCCCTCTGCTTTCTGCTTTCCTGACTGCTAGAAGTCCTCCACTTTAATTTTGAATACATATTAACCCAATCGCCTACCCCACGGTCGTAAGCACCGGTCATACTGTGGTGGTTATAGTAGAAAATGCTACTTTAATGAATGTCGCACCCTTCTTCTTCTTCTTCTTCTTCTTCTTCTTCTTCTTCTTCTTCTTCTATGTGCCCTGTCCCTTCAGGACGTAGGCGATCATGGTTCTCCATGTCTCCTTATCCCTTGTGGCTCTTAGTATGTTTGCTCCTGGCAACCCCCGTTCCGTCATTCATCTGATCAAACCCTGCAAATATGTTATCCGCTGCCTTCCTCTGTCTCTATTTCCTTCTATCTGACCAGTCAGTATCAGGTTCTCCAGGCTCTCCTTCCTCATTGCGTGTCCCAGGAACTTCAGTTGTCTCTTCCTGATGCTCAGTATCAATTTCCTTTTTGTTGCCATTCTTTCTAACACCTCATCGTTGCTTGCATGCTCAGTCCACGATACCCGTAGCATCCTTCTGTAGAACCACATTTCGGCCGCTTCCAGTTTTGTCCTCATTTCCGATGATATTGTCCAGCATTCACTGCCGTATTGAAGAACTGACATCACGTAGCAGTCCAGCACTCTTTTCTTTGTTTCTATTGATATTTTCCTGTGTGTTAGTATTTTGCTCATCTTTTGGAATGCGTCCTTTGTCATGCCAATTCGCCTTCGGATCTCCGTGTCGTACTTCCCATCTCCTGTTAGAACACTTCAATTTGTTTTTTTATCTGTACTTAGGTTGGTTTTGTAAATAAGAGAACAATGTCAACAAGCCATACTGGTTTATTGAAGTAAAAAAAGTATGTTTGGAATATAATTCTTTTCACTGTTTCAAGAGTGAAGCAGTGAAATAATTAAATTGTATAAACAAAATGGCTTCTTGGTTCACTGAAGAAGATATGCAGACGGCAATGAGATAAAACATTAGTTTAATCTTTGTTTTGAATCTCAAATTACAATTTACTGAGATTTTCAATCGCTAAGAATCTCCTATTTAGGACCTCCCAAATTACAGACAGTACTGCCTTGCTTGGAGTGAAACGGTTATAATTTTTTTTAAATAACTTGTGTCCGCCAAATATTGTTTGCGGGACGAATGTTTCAGGAAATATTTACTATAAAAAGTCCACACCTCACAACAAAAGAGATGATTCCTGCAACAAAGTGCAGTACTAGATTGGCAGAAAGGTCTCATCATTTTACAGTTGAAATGATGATTGGCAGAAAGGACGTTGTTTGATCGCAAGATGTGGAAGTAAGAAGAGCATATGACGACATGTATGAACGATGACGGTTGACCCTTGAGCCTCAAGAACCATTCAATGTAGATCCAATGAACGTAAGATGAGAAGGTAAAAAAAAAGATCGGGAAGACATATAGAAAGGTTAACGGTTGACCCTGGACTTCTTGAAATGATTTAAGATTCTAGTGATCGGGAAAGCATAATCTAGGGAGACTGTTCCACAAAATAGCGCTCCTCGGGTCGAAGTTATCTACGTGGAACTTCCTTCTTACAAACTGAATAGGAAGGAAATGAGGATGAGTCAACTATGTATATGGGTCATGTGGGTCTTACCAGTAAAGGTTCACGAGCCACTCAAGAGAGATTTAATGCATACAAGAGGAGCAATTAAAAGCAGATTGTGAAGACATCTAGGAAAGATAACGGTTCATCCTAGATTTAAAATTGTTAAGATTGTAGTGATCAGGGAAGCATCCCCCCAGGAATTTGTCCCACAAAGCTGCGGCTTTCGGAAAGAAGCTGTCCAAATAGATCTTCCTTCTTACTAATGGAATATGAAGGTGTTGTATACCTACCTGTAAACAGGAATCGTATGTTTCTATCCTCTTAAATACGTGGACACTATTTGAGTAAAATGTAGAGTAGTAGAGAAAAGTGATTATAATGACTAGCAGTTCACTAGCATAGTATCTACTTCACGCAGCGTGCGAGTCTTGTGCTTATTGATATACTATTATTCCCAATCTCCGTTTTGAAAATTACTCACGCAGTAACCTTTTAGGGAAACAACAGAAGGGAATGTGTATAATTCGTCTCAGTATGATATGCCTTTGTGATGCAGTGGATATCGACTCGGAAAGAGAAATCAGTTTTAATTCTAGTTGAATTCATTGCCGTCACATACGCGGATATACCCTTGAGAAAGATATGAATCTATCGCTTCTCCCTTCAGCTATGGGTTAAATAGCAAGTCAGATTGGGTTCTATAGAGTCTGCCGCAGAACGTAATGGCAACCTACTGCTGAAAAATCTTCTACACAGTCAGTCATGTCTCTTTCGAGAGATAATCGCCCAAGCGTGTATCACGTGTGGCACTTAATTGATTATGTGTGGCATAGTGCGTCTTAGATGTGAACTTCCGAACTGGTAGAACTTTTGTATACGATAGTAGCACGTGAAAAAGCCTTTGGTTGATCAAAAAATGGAATTAGTTTAATATTGATTCCTGCAATAAAATCTGAAAGTACATTGGTGCACAGTCATTTTGTTAAAAAGAGCAAGATCTTCCAGGAACAAAGTTTGGCAAAAATTTAAAACAACTTATTTAAAGAAAATTTGAAAAACATTTGGTATGTCCTCTTCATAGTATTTGCTTTCTGTTTCACCAGTAGTATTTTTCCTTATAATCGTTTCACAACAAGCAAGACAGTAGTGCCACTGGTGTGCAAAGGACTACATGAGAAGAGAGTGAAGAGAAAAGAAACGAAAAGGAGAAGAACAAGGTACAGTGGTATCGGGGGAAGGATGGAAGTCAAAGAGATAAGATATGGCAACTGACGTTACATTTAAACTCTTGGAGATTGTAGCGATCAGGGAAGCCAGTATACGGAAGGAGGTTCCACAGGTGGGATGTGCGAGAAAAGAAGCTATTAGAGTAAAAGTGGCGGCTACATTTGACTGTTTTGATTATAACAGGGTGGGACCTAGTTGCCAGTCTAGTAGCATGAGTAAATTCGTGTAGAAGGAGAACCATGGAGATAAACTCGTCAAAGGAGAAGTCAGGAAAATATTTCTGGAAGGGACAGAGGGTAGCCATATCTCGTCGGTAAGAAAGCTGCCAGGTCAGGATCGATTAGATTGCAGATTCTCCTTTGGATTTGGTTGAGAATCCTGAGATGAATAGCAGGGGTGCTTGACCAGATATATCAACAGTATCGAATGCATGAACGGACGGTAGATTTGTATATGGGCAAGCTCTGTACCTGTAAAAAAAAAAAAAAAAGAACCATTATTCTCTTGAAACATTTCTAAAAAAAAAAGATAATTTTAATAATTGAAATTATCAAGCATACAATCACATTCCTAGTATTATATATTGCAGTTATTCTGGATCTCAATAAACAACGATAACGATCGTCTTGACAGACAAGAACACGTATATATAAGAATATAAATTTATAGTTTTATTCTTCGTTGGTGGCGGCTGTGTAGAGTAAGAGGGTAGACAGAGAGAATCACGCACAGACGAAGGAGCAAACGGAGAGTCGTTAGCCAACGTGAGTTCTCTGTTCTCTGTTCTCTCTCTCTCTCTCTCTCTCTCTCTCTCTCTCTCTTTGTGTTCTGATCTCTTTTCCTTCTGTCTTCGACTTATATAGCTGTCACTTATTTAACAATGATCATTTTTTCTCGGATCTTGCTTTTCAAGCCTTTGTTGTTTCCTTGAGTGTTTTGTTTTTTCTATCGATCATATCTTTGTCAGCCACTGCTTGTGTTTTCTACCATTGATGTCAATCATATTTTTGCTGGGTCAAGGCAATATTTTTTACTAGGTCTGGACTCATGACCTCTGAAGTAATTACCATCTTCATTTTTAAAAAAATGACATTCTCCAGAACAAAACTGAACAAACAAAAAAAAAAACAAAAAAAACAAAACAAATTAGTGTCAACTGCTGTGAGAGCTACTTTGCCTATTACACTCTCTGTATATCCTACCACATAACCTGATAGAAAAAGACAAGTTATATGATCTGATAAAACAATTACTCAAATGCTTTATTCTTCTAGAAGATTTTAATAGCCACAATACTATCTGAGGACACAACCAAAAAAAGAAACAACATTGAAAATTAATTACTGATAATAAGCTGTGTTTGTTCAACCAGGAGGCAACGAGACATATCGATCTATCAACTGAAGGCCTGTCGACAGTTAACGTCGCCATATGTGACCCAGCAATTTAGCTGGACTTTACGACGATGTATGCACTAAGGATCATTTCTTCGTTATCCTGAATAACTTTGAGTTGATCGATGAGCACCCATCTAAGGAAGGCTAAGCAAAGCTGACTGGGAAAAATGTGGGAAATTAAGTCAAAGCAAATTAGCTCAAAATAATATAGAAACGGTGGAAAGTTTGATAGAAGCAACAAAGGAATGTGTACCCTAAAACTCAACGCCAAGCTGAACAAAAACCCAACAACTGCCAACCTCATCCATAATAAAATAGTACAATTAAAAGAAGTACTCATTAAAAGAACCCAAAAAGGATATCTGGCAGAAATATGTCAGCAAACTAAATTTGAGAACAAAAATAGGTTTTGTAAATGATGAGAAAAATAGCTAGAAAACCCCAACGTATATCAGTAAAATATCTATCAATAAATAATAACATAATAATAAAACTTTATGGTTTTGGCAAAAAATAAACTCAAAGAAACCAACAGAAAATAATTAACAAATAAAATAAAACGTAAATTAAAAGGAAAAAATCAAACCGGAAAGACGGACATAGCAATAAAATGATGAACAAATCGGAGACGTTTATAATTTCTCATGTTTTAATTTTAAAGCTTTGAATCAGACAATGGGATATCGAGAAAAAGAAATAAGGCAATCAATCGGAAACGTTTATAAATTTGTTTAACTTTAATTAAAGTTTCATCAGAGAATGAGATCCGAAGAAAAAATAATTTCCCTCTTGTGTTTGATTTTCAATTTTTTCATGTTTCACATGCATTCAATTTGTCAAAGAAATGTTATTTATGAATTCAGAATGCCATAAATTATACAGTAAAAAAATTATACTGTACAGTAAAAACAAAAAAAAAGTCTAGAATTGTCAGAATTGTTTTTTCCTACTAACAGTTTTGGGCTGAGGTCGTAGGTTGCAACGAATTTGCCTTGTGAGTCGTTGATTACAAACAGCGTATTTTTGGCCTGTAAAATTAAACACGTTAACTCCAGTAATCGTTAGCGAAATAAACACACGTCCATCTTACTGACTAGCAAAAAAAAAAAAAAGAATCCACTCCACTTATGGGTGAAAAGGTCTTTTGTTTTATTCCTCCCCTCCCCCCCCCCACACACATCTAAGTAGGATAAAAAAAAGATGGTGTCGAGGAGAAATTAAATTCCTTTGATCTTGGTTCTACGACTTCCTCATGGATTCCATCCGGACTAGAGGGTTAAACCCTCTCCCCAGGTGCAGCACAGGGGTCTACCGTGTCCCTCCCACCAAAATTCGACAGTGAATCACCAGCGACATTGGCACACACTCAGGCAACTGAGTGATCTGGTTGGATGCTAAAATGATGATTCTCAAGAAAATGCAAGGTGTTGGTCGTCAGCTGTTTTAGTTAATCTTGATAATTTTTGCTGGAAGATCATGAGAAAAAATTCCAATGATCTATTCTTGCCATTCCTAGAAAATATACAATGTGTTTATCTCTAAAATATGTATTGTATTTGATAGTGTTTATTTTACCTCTCTACCTTTTAATAGTGTAGATATATAAGTATTAAAATAAGATTTAAATAAATATGTATAAACATAAAATATAATTTGATGCTGCCAAAGATTTTACAGTATAGTCGAAATGAGAGGTAGACCTCATGCTATGGTAGCACTGGTGCCAGTATGGTATCGAACCTGGCTTACTCGGTTTGAATGTGTCCTACCTCAGTAAGAGTATAACAGCCTAATACTTATCTCTATAAATTTTATAGATATAAATATTCGGTAATTTATTGATACTAATTATTTTCCCTAACCCTCACCAGGCAGTCATAATACTTCTTTAAATACTTTCATGGATTCTGTTTCGACAAGCTTAGCTCCCTGGTGCCCTCTCTGGTAGCAAAAAGGTCCCACCCTTTTATAGTGAAACCAATTAAGTGTAACTGCAACTTCTACTCTTGCAGCACCTTTTCTTGCACTTCCCGCCTGTGGAACTCCCTTCCATGTACTTGCTTCCCTGATAGCTACAATCTCCAAAAGTTTAAACGCAATGTCAAGTGTCATCTCTTATCTCCTTGACTCACATCTATTCCCCAACACCCTATACCTTGTTCTTCTACCTTTACATTTTACTCTCAAGCAGCTCTCTTCAACACAAGTGTTCTCGTCCTTGTCTTACCCATTCTCTGACACCTACTGTGCTCTTTTCTCCACTCTTCTTTTATGTAACCCCTTGCACACCAGTCGTAGTACTATCTTCCTTTGGGTGGGATGATTATAAAAAAACAAAAAAAAGCTTTTGAAGGGAGACCACATACTATACCAGTGACAGAATTCCGTAAGATATATTCAAGAGAGGTCACATATGAGCACCCATTAATGAATATTGAAAATTTCATTTGAATCTGATAAAGCCCTGATTTTTTGTTAAATATTTTAAAATCGTGGGTAGTAATTTTTGCTTTCACTTTGGTGGGGAAAAAAGCATCCATTTTGGACTTTGGTGGCACCTACTCGATTTAACTACATAAAGAAAATCAAAAGATCTACTTTTTTATAACGAGCAGTGATTTTCTAAGCGTAGCTTAGATGTGGCACAAGACTGAAAGTATTGAGCACCCAGTGAGGATTCAACTCCCTATTCAGTTGTAACTGATCCAGCAAACAAGTTTGCTAACCATTTTATAGAATTTAGTTGCCTTCCCACTTTAGACAAAATGTGGCACACGGCCTTTTTAATGTGGGTTATCTGGGCCAAATAGTCCGGGCAAAAATTTATTGTCTAATATTCCTCAGACGAGACTCCATCCTTCAATAGAGCCTCGACTGGGTCACTACTCTCCACTCGAATGCAGAGAGTCCGATAAGGAAAGTGTTTGTGCTAATGCACAGCACTAAATGATATTTATCTACCTCCCCGCCGAGGTGGAATGTGGCATAAGGCTTCTTTAACGTGGGGGATTTGAGCCATATAGCTCGGCCAAAAATGTATTGTCTAATATTCCTCAGACGAAAATCTTTCCTTCGGCGGAGCCTTGACTGGGTCACTACTCTCCGCCCAAAGGCAGAGAGTCCAAAAAGGTAGTGTTCGTCTAAAGCACAGACGCAGAATGATGTTTATCTACCTCCCCACCAAGACGGAATGTGGTACAAGGCCTTTTTAACGTGGGGTATCCGGGCCCTAAAGCCCGGGCAAAAATTTATTGTCTAATATTACTCAGACGAGACTCTACCCTTCAGAGCTCCACTCGAAGGCAGAGAGTTTGACAAGGTAAGTGTTTGTGCTGATGCACGACGCAAAACGCATTCAGACTTCTGTCTGAGTGTTTAAAATCTAAACTTATTTATAAATGGAACTTTGTATGTGTCTTTGTGTGCCTGTGTGTATGTGTGTCCGTTACCTATAGACTCCGAAACGGCAGAACCGATGTTCTTGAAAATTTACACAGTTGTACTATAGGCGTCTGCGAGTGTTCTTAGCTAGGTTTTGTGTCGAGGTACCCCCGATAAATATCGAAAATCGATAATCGAAAAAATCGGGTTATAGAAGGAGTGGTCCGATTTTAATCAAATTTGATACACTCATAGACAAAGACATAAGAAATGATATTCAGAAGTTTCAAGGTTGCAGTTCTTACAATAGTGCAGAAAATTGATAATATATATATATAAAAGGCAAGATGTTTGTGTGTCAGTCTGTTTATCTGCCTGTACGTCTGTATTTTTTTTTCAGCCCTTTTATTTTAGTTTTTGCTTCGTGTTTGGCTCTAAGTAAATATAATTGTAGTTCTTAGTCTCAGCCATGATACCATTTACTCAGAGAACTTATTTAGCCTTCAAAATTCAGTTTACGACGAAAAAAATGTATTTGATATCGATACCAGGAAATCAAAATTTGACTTACATCCATTCATTTTTCTTTCAGTCTACGGTTTCGCTTTAACTGGAAACAACTATTGCTTTTTAGTCTTTCGAGCCAACGTCCAAAGAGTCTGAGCTCCAGGACCATGGATTAGTTTTAAAGCTTTCATTACACCCGAGCAACGCCGGGCTATACTGCTAGTACTAAATATTTATGATCACATGACCCTAGTAGCACAATTTATTCAATGGTTACATTTGTTGCCTGGAGATCCATGTTCGACTACATGTGTCGGTATCGACACTTTCTTCCTACATAACAGGTAAAAAGTTTATAACAAATATATTGGCTGAAACATTCCAAAAATTCTTTAAAAAGTGTAAATAAAAACTACAAATTATAAAACAAAATGCAAAGCTGTAGGACCAGCTGATGTCTGCTATGAGAAAAATCTTTGGACTACAGGTGGAACCCATCATTCAAGAAGCAGAGATATCTCGATCTAGAATCCACAATACAATTATACCAAATATATCATATTGAAGCCATAAGAATACTTGAAATAAATATCAATCTAAGGAATTAGAAAAAAACTCAGTTATCGTACATCTTTAAAAATGGATCTAAGTACAAAAATGAAACAGGATATGCAACATTGAATGACAAGAAAATAAAAAGAAACATCTACCAAAAGAAATTCCAACTTTCGATGCAGAGATGTGTGCAATAAATCTAACACATGACTTCCTCAGTAAAAACTAAATAAAAAAATACGTAATATTTTTTACTCTTTTTTTCTGAATCAGTTATTATTGCAATAACTAAAATAAATTAATAAAAAAAAGAATTCGGCCCACTGCCAGTGAAATTGCTATGCAGACTGGATTTATTACCCGGCATTAAAGAACTAGTTCTATGCTGGATCCCAGGTCACATAAGAATTAAAGGAAATGATTAGACAGGCTCTACTGCAAAGTCTGTCCGAAATGAAACTATTCAGATCAGTTTTAGGATCCCAGGTCACATAAGAATTAAATGAAATGACTAGACAGGCTCTACTACAAAGTCAGTACAAAATGAAACTATTCAGATCAGTTTTAGGATCCCAGGTCACATAAGAATTAAAGGAAATGACTAGAAAGGCTCTACTGCACAGTCTGTCCGAAATGAAACTATTCAGATCAGTTTTAGGATCCCAGGTCACATAAGAATTAAAGGAAATGACTGGACAGGCTCTACTGCAAAGTCTGTCCGAAATGAAACTATTCAGATCAGTTTTAGGATCAAAGGTCACATAAGAATTAAAGGAAATGACTAGACAGGCTCTACTGCAAAATATATCCAAAATGAAACTATTCAGATCAGTTTTAGGATCCTAGGTCACATAAGAATTAAAGGAAATGACTAGACAGGCTCTACTACAAAGTCTGTCCGAAATGAAACTATTCAGATCAGTTTTAGGATCCCAGGTCACATACGAATTAAAGGAAAATGACTAGACAGGCTCTACTACGAAGTCTGTCCAAAATGAAACTATTCAGATCAGTTTTAGGATCCCAGGTCACATAAGAATTAAAGGAAATGACTAGAAAGGCTCTACTGCAAAGTCTGTCCGAAATGAAACTATTCAGATCAGTTTTAGGATCCCAGGTCACATAAGAATTAAAGGAAATGACTAGACAGGCTCTACTGCAAAGTCTGTCCGAAATGAAACTATTCAGATCAGTTTTAGGATCCCAGTTCACATAAGAATTAAAGGAAATGACTAGACAGGCTCTACTGCAAAGTCTGTCCGAAATGAAAATATTCGGATCAGTTTTATGATCCCAGGTCACATAAGAATTAAAGGAAATGATTAGACAGGCTCTACTGCAAAGTCTGTCCGAAATGAAACTATTCAGATCAGTTTTAGGATCACAGGTCACATAAGAATTAAAGGAAATGACTAGACAGGCTCTACTGCAAAGTCTGTCCGAAATGAAACTATTCAGATCAGTTTTAGGATCCCAGGTCACATAAGAATTAAAGGAAATGACTAGACAGGCTCTACTGCAAAGTCTGTCCGAAATGAAACTATTCAGATCAGTTTTAGGATCCCAGTTCACATAAGAATTAAAGGAAATGACTAGACAGGCTCTACTGCAAAGTCTGTCCGAAATGAAACTATTCAGATCAGTTTTAGGATCCCAGGTCACATAAGAATTTAAGGAAATGACTAGACAGGCTCTACTGCAAAGTCTGTCCGAAATGAAACTATTCAGATCAGTTTTAGGATCCCAGTTCACATAAGAATTAAAGGAAATGACTAGACAGGCTCTACTGCAAAGTCTGTCCGAAATGAAACTATTCAGATCAGTTTTAGGATCCCAGGTCACATAAGAATTTAAGGAAATGACTAGACAGGCTCTACTTCAAAGTCTGTCCAAAATGAAACTATTCAGATCAGTTTTAGGATCCCAGTTCACATAAGAATTAAATGAAATGACTAGACAGGCTCTACTACAAAGTCTGTCCGAAATGAAACTATTCAGATCAGTTTTAGGATTCCAGGTCACATACGAATTAAAGGAAAATGACTAGACAGGCTCTACTACAAAGTCTGTCCAAAATGAAATTATTCAGATCAGTTTTAGGATCCCAGGTCACATAAGAATTAAATGTAATGACTAGACAGGCTCTACTGCAAAGTCTGTCCGAAATGAAACTATTCAGATCAGTTTTAGGATCCTAGGTCACATAAGAATTTAAGGAAATGACTAGACAGGCTCTACTGCAAAATATGTCCAAAATGAAACTATACAGATCAGTTTTAGGATCCAAGGTCACATAAGAATTAAAGGAAATGACCAGACAAGCTCTACTGCTTAGTCTGTCCGAAATGAAACTATTCAGATCAGTTTTAGGATCCAAGGTCACATAAGAATTCAAGGAAATAAAGACCAGACAGGCTCTACTGCTTAGTCTGTCCGAAATGAAACTATTCAGATCAGTTTTAGGATCCCAGGTCACATAAGAATTAAAGGAAATGACGAGACAGGCTCTACTTCAAAGTTTGTCCAAAATGAAACTATTCAGATCAGTTTTAGGATCCCACGTCACATAAGAATTAAATGAAATGACTAGACAGGCTCTACTGCAAAGTCTGTCCGAGATGAAACTATTCAGATCAGTTTTAGGATCCCAGTTCACATAAGAATTAAAGGAAATGACTAGAAAGGCTCTACTGCAAAGTCTGTCCGAAATGAAACTATTCAGATCAGTTTTAGGATCCCAGGTCACATAAGAATTTAAGGAAATGACTAGACAGGCTCTACTACAAAGTCTGTCCGAAATGAAACTATTCAGATCAGTTTTAGCATTCCAGGTCACATACGAATTAAAGGAAAATGACTAGACAGGCTCTACTTCGAAGTCTGTCCAAAATGAAATTATTCAGATCAGTTTTAGGATCCCAGGTCACATAAGAATTAAATGTAATGACTAGACAGGCTCTACTGCAAAGTCTGTCCGAAATGAAACTATTCAGATCAGTTTTCGGATCCCAGGTCACATAAGAATTAAAGGAAATGACTAGACAGGCTCTACTGCAAAGTCTGCCCGAAATGAAACTATTCAGATCAGTTTTAGGATCCCAGGTCACATAAGAATTAAAGGAAATGACTAGACAGTCTCTACTGCAAAATTTGTCCGAAATGAAACTATTCAGATCAGTTTTAGGATCCCAGGTCACACAAGAATTAAAGCAAATGACTGGACAGGCTCTACTGCAAAATCTGTCCGAAATGAAACTATTCAGATCAGTTTTAGGATCCCAGGTTACATAAGAATTAAAGGAAATGACGAGACAGGCTCTACTTCGAAGTCTGCCCGAAATGAAACTATTCAGATCAGTTTTAGGATCCCAGGTCACATAAGAATTAAAGGAAATGACGAGACAGGCTCTACTGCAAAGTCTGCCCGAAATATAACTATTCAGATCAGTTTTAGGATCCCAGGTCACATAAGAATTAAATGAAATGACTAGACAGGCTCTACTGCAAAGCCTGTCCGAAATGAAACTATTCAGATCAGTTTTAGGATCCTAGGTCACATAAGAATTAAAGGAAATGACTAGACAGGCTCTACTTCAAAGTCTGTCCAAAATGAAACTATTCAGATCAGTTTTAGGATCCCAGGTCACATAAGAATTAAAGGAAATGACTAGACAGGCTCTACTGCAAAATCTGTCCGAAATGAAACTATTCAGATCAGTTTTAGGATCCCAGGTCACATAAGAATTAAAGGAAATGATTAGACAGGCTCTACTGCAAAGTCTGTCCGAAATGAAACTATTCACATCAGTTTTAGGATCCCAGTTCACATAAGAATTAAAGGAAATGATTAGACAGGCTCTACTACAAAGTCTGTCCGAAATGAAACTATTCAGATCAGTTTTAGGATCCCAGTTCACATAAGAATTAAAGGAAATGATTAGACAGGCTCTACTGCAAAGTCTGTCCGAAATGAAACTATTCAGATCAGTTTTAGGATCCCAGTCCACATAAGAATTAAAGGAATGACTAGACAGGCTCTACTGCAAAGTCTGTCCGAAATGAAACTATTCAGATCAGTTTTAGGATCCCAGTTCACATAAGAATTAAAGGAAATGATTAGACAGGCTCGACTGCAAAGTCTGTCCGAAATGAAACTATTCAGATCAGTTTTAGGATCCCAGGTCACATAAGAATTAAAGGAAATGACTAGACAGGCTCTACTGCAAAGTCTGTCCGAAATGAAACTATTCAGATCAGTTTCAGGATCCCCTATACGGTACTGAAAAATGGTATAGACAGTTTCATTAAACAAAATTGACAGGAAAGCTGGACCGATAACACAAATAACAAGCTTCATAGAATAAATCTGGTCCTTGATGAATGGAGGCAGGTGTCTAGAAAAGAAAGAAAGGCTGACGTAATGCCTAGTTTTTTTCTGTTTATTTATATTATACATTCAATAACGATATTTATAGCTCAAAATTTAAAGATGTATGGGCCAAAATGTTCCCCATAGAATTACATAACATATTGATAACAAGGGTTAATTGATATTAACAGTTTAATCCTCAGTTTAAAATGCTGACGGTTAAGGTTGGTTGGTTTCATTAAATAACCTTTTAACCTCATTTGATACCTTTCAGTTTGACAACAAATAAGCTGCACAGAAGAAAATAAAACCCACTTAAGCTGAATACTATGTAATATCCGAGTTCAATTTGACAGTTAACTCTTTCAAACAAGTCCAATACGACTCCTCCAATAGGTGTGGCAAGAGCCTGGTGTAGAATGAGTTCTTGGGGACAAACGGCCATGTTTTTAGCCTTGTTTCTTTCTTCAGAAAGAGCACCTATGACGAGGGCAAAATCTACTGCTTGGTAAGCACCAAATCCAATTCCTGTAACAAATATTTTAAGTTATTCATAAATCCGTATGTTGTTCTGGAAGGTTAAATAGGTGAAAACTTAGCCTTGTTAAAATATTCAACATGTCCACAAAGAAAAAAGTGCATGTCACTCACAAATGCCTACTAAAGAACATTCATTGGTTGTTTGTTTCATAGTATTTCACTCCAAGTAAGGTGATAAAGCCACTAAGACACAAGCGGTTATTAAGTGGAGGAAAATGAGAAAATATTAATAGGAGAAAGAACTATAAAAGAACAGAATTAAAAAAGATAGCTGACTATCATGAGCCCACAATATCGAGAACAATCCATGGACTGATAAGCTGTCATAAACTCCAATAAACACAAGCCAAATACAAAAGAGAGAATTTAAGGAAGAAAAATCACCGAATCAAGTGAAATTTTGCAGTTCATAAAGAAGACTGGCATTTTATAATAGAACTATAAGTTTACAATTTATTTCTGTACGATTTATACTTCTAAAATCCCTGCAATATGTTTTAAGTAAACGGATAAAGAATATAAAATAGAAAATCTTTTTATTTAATGTAAGAGTTCTTGTTCAATCAATTAAGTCAAGCAGTATCAAGCCTGGTTAGTACTTAGATGGGTGACCATTTGGGAGCGTTGGCTACTGTAAACAAGCTTCTAGCATTCAAAATGTTTTGGCTTTAAATAGCCTCCAAAGGGTTGATAAGCTTTAAAAAAAACAACAAATAAATTAATCTCCCTTCCTCATTTAGCTTTAAAACATCTGATGAAAATAGTTATTACTGAATTAAATCTTTTCCATTTATAATAATACCATGTCAGGAACCATACCTGATCGTCTATGTATGGATGATCAAGAGCAAAGTTCGACAGGAGATAACTTAAAGGAATCATTTGAAAATACTTAACCAGATATGTTGTTTTGTTTAGTGTGTAAAGGAGATGGGCCTATGTTAGGGGATGCTAATTTCCTTCCCCTATAAAGGACGATAACTTAAAATGCAATTGAGTTACTTCTGTCTGTGAAGAAGAGAATGTTACTTTTTTTAACCATACATGGCAACAAGCTGACACACGTGGAATTTATTCTTTTGGTCTATACAGTCCTTGCTGTTCTTGGACAGTGAATGAAGGAAAAAATTGTGTGTTAAAATATGCTTGTCTTTTATTTTCATTCAGTTTTATTCATCCCATCATCCTGGAAAATAAAAACCTAAAGAATAGATGTGTTTATAACCTATTTCTATATGATTTATACTTGAAAAAGTCTAATGTTATTAAGTAAAAAGTTTATTACAATTCGTATTTTTAAGGCAAGTTTTAACTGCAAAATCAGCGAAAGAAATATTTCTTATTTTCTCTCAAAATTAATACAATATTGATTAGGAAAAGGATTATTATACAATTACAACATTTGGGCTTTTAATAACCTACAAGAGGTTGATAAACTGTAAAGCCAAAAACATCAATAAGATGCAACCTGGTCTCTGTATGGGTTTTTCTTTATCTCATCTAATTGTGCCTGTATTGATAATCTGTAGCAAATTCCAACAAACTGGTGTCAGATATTACAAGTTGTATGTGTATTACATATATCAAGCATTCACTATTTGTAAAGTTATCTCTCTTTAGCTCCATAAACAATGTTTACATACTCCCTTGGGGTAAATAATTCTACAATGTAGAACTTCCGGTCAAGTGGAACAAGGAGAGTGAAATAAAAGATGTAGATAACAACACACACAAATATTCGTTATCTATTTAACTGTATGTGTTAAAGTCTCCTTCTCACGTGTTATACGCCCCACCTAGACTCAGGTAAGCCTTTTCACCTTCTCGTCTGTTAAACACATAACACTACAGAGAAGATAACTCAAAGCAAAGGTCAGCAGCCTTTTGCTAACATTGTGTTGATTTAGGGGTTTAAAATCATTAAGTGTGCCATTAGCATACGTATTTTTATACAAGTCAACGTTAATATATCTGTTCTACAATATATTTTATATAGTAATATGTACAATAATATGTAAACCACATTAATAAAAATAAACTGTTTTTAAATGTTTTTTATTCTATTTTTAGTTATTATTATTAATGGGACCCTTGCCTTTGCAATGACTTAACCAATTGCTTAATATCGGCAACATATTTTGTTACTTTGAGTTTTACGCAATTTTCTAAATGTTCAGATGTTAGGCAACTTCACTGTGGACTTAACACTGCTTTCGTATGAAAGAAAATTTGCTTACTGGGATAAGTTGAACCAAAAGCTGAAAGAAGAGCGAAAGCTACTTTCTTCAAACAGATGAAAGATCTCGAAAAAGATGTCCAACAGTTGAGAATAGCAGCAGATTTTTCTAAACTTTTCTCTTCTAGAGACTTCCTTAGCTCAACAAATCGTGCATTAGAAATTTCTTGATGTGCCGTAGGTTGGCGACCCCCGACACAAAGGAACAGTTTGAAAATACCAAACCAAATGAGATTTTCCAGTTTGGAAAGTAAATAGATCCTTGATAATAGAAATATAAGTTTACAACCAATTTCTATATCGTTTATATTTGGAAAAATCCTCGAATATCATAAGATGCCTTCTCTCTAAATGCGCAAGTATTGATAATCTGTAGGGAATTTTAAGAAACAGGAGCCAAATACGACAACAGATAAACTAAAGGTGAAAAACATTATCCTGATACTATTAAAAAATGTTTCTACTTTAGGTAAGCCACAAAGGGTTGATAAACTGTAAAACAAATCAAATTCTTAAGCATTCTCTGAAACAGTCACTTGTTGGTAGTATTTGAGTTACTCGATAGCTTTCTGCAACTTACCTCTTGTTTCCAGTTCTTCTAGGATCATTCACAGAGAAAATTGACAATTTTATTAAGAGATTACAAAGGAAAGTCTTCTGCCTAAAATCGGCTGAAACTTCGGACCACCAAATGAACACATATAATCTCAAAAAACAACGGACCCCACCTCCTTGTAAATTCTTGGACTCGTTTGAGAAAAGATTATTCAACCAAATTCCCAAGATTAAATTGAGGAAGTCATCCAACTTCTTTCAAAAATTATTTTTAAAAAAGACATTAACACCATAAGGAATTCTAAAGAGCTTTGGACAAATCTAAAAAACATTTACAAGTGCAAACCCTCACACTACATCAATCTTCTTAAGAATAAAATTACCAGCAATTATAAATTAGACACAATATCCAAAATCGACAGGGATACGCTCAATGTAGCTAGTGATTTAAATATTACTGATAGGACAGGATGTACGTTGTGGTGCAGTGGACATCGGCTCGGAACGAGAAATCGGGGAGCCGAGTTCGAATTCCAGTTGAATTCCTTGCATTCACTTACGCACAAATACCCTTGGCAAAGTTTTTAATCCGTCTCTTCCCTCCAGTTATGGGTTAAATAATAGGACAGATTGGGTTCTGTAGCCTTGGTCGGCAACCAGTCTACCGCAGAAAGCAATGGCAACCTACTGCGGGATAATCTTCTGCCCAGTCAGTCATGTCTCTTTTGAGACATTATTGCCCAAGCGTGTATCACGTATGGCACTTAACTGACTGATAGGACAGGAAAGATCTCTACCAAATAGAGTTACATTTTATTTTAGGACCACAAACCTAATATTTACAATAAATTACAAACTAAGTTAATTAATCCAACAAAATAGGGATTTAGGATTAGTCTCTAAGGAAATCATAGAAAGAATAACCAAGGAACTTCGATCCGCTCCCCACCCCAACCCCAGTCTTTGGAAGGACTCTTCCAATACCATTAATTGGTTCACCAAGATTAAAGAAAAAGCTTAAACTTCTTTCCTTAAATTTGATAATTTAGATTTCTATTCTTCTGTCTTCAAGAACTTCCTTGATTTTTGTATTAACTTTGCTAAAAATCATACAAAGATCATCGATAAAGATATTAAAATTATTTCTGCAGCTAGAAAATTGGTTCTAACCTTTGACCATTCTACCTGGACCAAAGGTCCCTACGATAGTTTTGATGTCCCTATGCAGGCATATGATTCAGCCCAGGTTGCTGATCTGGTAGGCATTTACATATTAGATAATTTAAGTTGAATTGTAAACCCTAAACAAATTGGATTATACCTTTATGACAGCATTATGTTCATCCTTAGTAGCAATAGGCTCTTAAGTAATAGAATTCTTTAGAAAATTATTAGGTTCCTGAAATTTCTAGGCTTTGAAATTGAAGTTTCCTCTAATCTAAAAATAAACAATTATTTAGACATCACCCTTAATCTTACTGATTGTTCCTACAAACTTTATCTCAAAGAAAATGATACCCTTAGCTATATTAATGTCAATTCCAACCACCCTAATACTTTTATAAAGTAAATACCCAACATTGTTAACAAAATAATTAATCGATTATCTTCCAACCCCAAAATTTCCAATGAAAATAAAAAATTATATAATAAAGCCCTCCAGGAAAGTGGATTCAAGAATAGATCTGAAAAACTAGTTGTTAATTCTGAGTCAATGGATTTAGAAAAAGGAAAATAGTACGGTTTACCCCTCCCCACCACACACATTCCATTCTCTAGATTATCTAAAATTAATTGAGGGAAATATTTTCTAAAATTAATAAGCAAGCATTTCTATGCAAATCTACACAAAATCTTTAATAAAAATACTCTTAAAATTAGTTACTCCTGCACACACACAATATGGACAATATTATTAATTCCCACAGTAGACAAATTTTAAAGAATCTAAATAAAACTGATACTAAAGCTGGTATTTTATCATCTTGCGAGGTAGGTTCATCCACAACTGTCCAGTGGAAGGTGAATGTAGGTCTACCCAAGCCCATATTTCCCCCATGAATAACAAAAAAATTATCAAGCTTATATTGGGATTTCGACCGGAGAATTTAAATAACGTTACTACGTTCATAAACACTCCTTTTCCAACTCCAATCTAAAATTCCAGACTTCTCTTTCTCGAAGATTTTGGGAAATGAATGAAGAGGAAATCAACCCCATAGTGAGTTGGAGACTAATAGTTTTGGCCCACACCCCGATAACCTTTTCGATAAATACAATCTATGTTTAGTTGAAAAAATTAAAATAATAAAATATCCTAATCAAAATTTGCTTTTAAACTTACAAAAGGAATTCATAAGGAAACGCAGTCATACATTTTTAAATTTTAATCCTTAAATTTATGTATTAACCCCACTAAATATAATCGAAATTTAAATTTCCGTTTGATAGTTGTTTCCTTTTCTTTCTTCTTAATTATTGTAGAATTCATTACAACAATCATGTTTACCTCTTTTAACCCTTAAACTTTCTAGTCTAATCGTTTGATATTAGTCGGCGCCTTAATTTCCAAATTTGATTTTTTAATCTATAATCTATAATTTATTTCCCCTAATATGATTGGTTTATTTCCTTTTATTAGCTCTTTACTACTGAATAATTAAAATAATACATTCCGTTTCTCATAGCCCCTTCTTGCTCTAGTTCTGGGTTTTTCCATTCAGGATCTCTCTCTCTCTCTCTCTCTCTCTCTATATATATATATATATATATATATATATATATATATATATATATATTACGTAATTAACACTTTTGCTTTAGCATAATGCTGTCATAATCTTTATTTATTTGATTATTTTAATTTATTTTTCTTATTTCATAATTTTAATTATTTTTAATGACCTTAGTTAAGGTTTTTTCCCTTCTCATCAGCAATATAACTTGAGATTATCTACTGGCGTCTGTTTACATCGTATATAACACACTACCGAGCGCCCACAGCTTAGAGGTAGAATCTCCAACTGATGATAATTCAGTCGTCTTTCAATCCTGGTTAGAAGCATTCGAATGTCTAACCGTAGTGATGAGCTGTGATACAACGAAACAGGACTGTCTGCGAATGACTCTGACTCTGACTCTCTCTCTCTCTCTCTCTCTCTCTCTCTCTCTCTCTCTCTCATTATATATATATATATATAATTATATGTATATATGAGTTGAATATATAGATCAGAATATGACAGGATGAATAGAATAAGTAAAGAAAAACTATGAAAAATGTATTTAATCTAACATGTTTCACTTTAACAAGCTTCTTCAGAGATTTATTAAAGACGAATGATTTAAAAATATGAGAGACAGTATGTTGACTGAGGTATGCTTTCATTGGTCAGTCACGTGTCACGTGTGTTAAGGTAATGGATGAATATTAAATGTAGAAGAAAAAACTTGTATCTGTTTAAGTGTGTGTGCCAACATGTAATAAAAACATTGATTGTTTATTATGAATGTAGTATATGTAAACGAAAATAATGTGTGTTAAGTGTATTTAAACAATAGACGAATTAAGTGTGTGTATATGTCGGTAACGTTAGTATGTCAGTGACAAAATACGTTTCCGTCCAAAATACGTAACAAGTATTGTACACACGTGTCAAGTGATGGAACGAATTTTCTTTTTTGCATGACACGTATGTTACCATTGAAACCATACTTCAGTCAACATACTGTCTCTCATATTTCTAAATCATTCGTCTTTAATGAATCTCTGAAAAAGCTTGTTAGAGTGAAACATGTTAGGCTAAAGACACTTTTTTCCACGCCTTTAACACATACAGATGAAATACGCCACACTGCTAAACACTATATCAACACAACTGGACCACCTACACACACATCACCACGCAGATTACACCCCAAAAAAATATTAAATAACAAAAGACGAATTTCAACATATGTTGCAATTAGGCATCATACGTCTGTAAAATAACCCGTACTCCTCTCCGCTACATATGGTTCCAAAGCCAGACACATTCTACGTTCTTGAGTTAATGAATTGAACACAGTTTGGTTCGGCTACTAAATTGAACAATCTCAGTTACTGGTTGTTTATTTATAAATAATTTTCAATATATATATCATATATGATTAAAAAAAAAAGAAAACCTGGCATATATTTTTTAGGTGTGCATCCCGTCAAGACATGAGCAACCGTGGCACTCCATAACTCCCTATCTTTTACAGCTCTTAGTTTGGGTAGGTTACTTACTGTTTTCACTCATCCTTATATTACTTCCTGGGAGTTTCAAATTTTCAAAGCCTTCTGTTCTTATTTTGCATCCTATGAATATCAACTGTTTAATTCCAAGTATGAATGCTGTATCTATCTTCATATATATATACATATCTAAACTTATATATAAATGAAACTTTGTCTGTGTGTGTGTGTGTGTTTGTGTGTCCGTGTATCCGTTACCTATAGACTCCGAAATGGCTAAACCGATTTTCTTGAAAATTTACACAGTTATACTATAAGCGTCTGCGAGTGTTCTTAGCTAGGTTTTGTGTCGAGGTACCTCCGATAAATATCGAAAATCGATAATCGAAAAAATCGGGTTATAGAAGGAGTGGTCCGATTTTAATCAAATTTGATACACTAATAGACAAAGACATAAGAAACGATATTCAGAAGTTTCAAGTTTGCAGTTCTTACAATAGTGCAGAAAATCGATAATGAATAAATATATATAAAAGGCAAGTTGTTTGTGTGTGTGTCTGTTTATCTGTCTGTATGTCCTTTATACAAATCCACAATTTTTATCCGATTCTCACCAAACTTGACACAAATATTCTTTAGGCAGACTCTGAGCTTCAAGACCATGAATTAGTTTTAAAGCTTTCATCACACCCGAGCAACGCCGGGCTATACTGCTAGTATATATATATATATATATATATATATATATTGAAATTATTTATAAATAAACAGCCAGTAACCTGCTATGAAAGTTGCCTGTCTCTGCTGCACAGCAATAGGGCAATGGAAAGATATCCGTCTGATAACAAATCAGTCAGGTTTTGATCCCGGGTTGAAGCAAATGGTCAATCTAGATGCACGGAAGAGTTGTGATACCGCAAAACAGGCCTGTCTGCAGATGATTATATATTAGTCTTTTTAAACTCATAGAAACAGCATCAGCTAAGTTCATTCTCCTTACTACCAGTTATTAAACTTTACTACCATTTATGAAAGTTCTTGCTGCATGTTTGCTCTTTAACAGTGCCTTATTATTTTGTTGTTTTGCAATAATTATGCTGTTGAGTACTGATGAATTCTCTCTATTATATTAAAGACCACTGTGCATTTATTTGTGTATATATATATATATATATATATATATATATATATATATATATATCATGTATTTAAGAATTCTGGAGAATCCTCAGACTCCTCTAATTATCAACCTATCAGCCTCCTACCAATTTTGGGCAAAGCCTTTGGGGTTATTATCAATGCTGAAGATGTTCAACATCTCACAGCCAATAGCCTCTTCTCAGATAAACTGTATGATTTCTGCTTCACCACATCTACTACTGATATGCTTATAACCAACAGAGATTATATATACCAGGCTCTTGATAAGAACAGTAAAGCTTGAGCTGTTGCCCTAGATATCTCTAAAGCATTTGACAGAGTCTGGCACACTGGCCTTCTGTGCAAGCTACAGTGCTGGATGCTTGTTTGATCTAATCCAGTTATTCCTTTCAAATCGCATAATGAAGGTAGTATTGAATGAGCATGCATCCAGATGCTATCATACAAATGCAGGTGTCCCTCAAGGCTCTATTTTAGGTCCTGTACCTTTTCTGAGGATGTGCATTGTGGTGCATTGGATATCGACGGAACGAGAAATCGGGGAGCCAAGTTCAAATTCCATCTGAATTCATTGCATTCACTTATGCGCAAATACTCTTGGGAAAGGTATTGATCCGTCTATTCCTTCCAGTTATGGGTTAAATAACAGGACAGATTGGGTTCTGTAGCCTTGGTTGGCAACCAGTCTACTGCAGAAAGCAATGGCAACCTACTGCGGGATAATCTTCTGCCTAGTCAGTCATGTCTCTTTCGAGACATGATCACCCAAGCATGTATCACATATGGCACTTAACTGACTGACCTTTTCTGATCTTCATTAATGATCTCTCTGATGATAATCAGATCCCGAGTAGGTATCTATGCTGATGAAACCACCATTTACTCCTGCCTCAATAAGAAATCTGCAGATGCTGACAAAGCAAACCTCGCTGCATTACATCAGTAAAACATTTCCTGACTATAAACTAGATTTCACAGCAACATTAGGTGGTTTTGTGAAGTGTGGTACCACATCTTAATTGCCGTTATTACCACAAACATCATAATTCATGATGGTAGCACCTGTGAATCCCTATATATATATATATATATATATATACTGCATTTAAGAATTCTGGAAAACCCTCAGTCCCCTCTAATTATTGCCCTATCAGCCTTGTACCAATTTTTGGCAAAGTGTTTGTATTAATACTGAAGATGTTCAACATCTCATAACTCATAGCCTCTTCTCTGATAAACAGTATGGTTTCTGCTTCACCACATCTACTGCTGATATGCTAACAACCAACAGAGTATATATACCAGTTTCTCCATAAGAACAGTAATGCTTAAGCTGTTGCCCTAGATATCTCTAAAGCATTTGACAGAGTCTGGGATGCTGGACTTCTGTGCAAGCTACAGTGCTGGATGCTTGTTTGATCAAATCTAGTTATTCCTTTCAAATCGCATAATGAAGGTAGTATTGAATGGGCATGCTTCCAGATACTATCATACAAATGCAGGTGTCCCTCAAGGCTCTATTTTAGGTCCTACGCTTTTTCTGATCTTCATCAACAATCTCCCTGATGTAATCAGATCCTGAGTAGGTATCTACTCTGATGAAACCACCATTTACTTGATAAGAAATCTGCTGATCTTGTAAAGAACCTCCAATCTGTGTTGGAATGGGGTAAGAAATGGCTCGTGAATTTTTATTGCTTTCGAAATGAAGCTGCTATCCTTTAACCATCATAGACAATCTCAACTACTCCAACCCATCAGTATGAATCAGGCTAGTCTCCCTGAAAGCAATACACTGCAACTCCTTGGCCTAAATCTCTCAGCTGACCTCAAGTGGAATGACTACATTAAATCAAAAGCTAAATCTGCTGCTAATAAGGTCGGTTCACTGTGTAAGGCCAGGAAGTTTTTCTCATCTGAATCTATCTTACACATATCCAAATCTACCATTTGCCTATGCATTGAATACTGCATTCACATCTGGTTGGATGCTCCTGCTATTAATCTTGGGGTTCTTGACAAAATCCAGAGGAAAATCTGCAATGTGGTCAATCCTAACATGGTATCTTGACTCCAGTCACTTTCTCATTGATGTAATATGGCTTCCCTTTGTCTCTTCTACAAATACTTTTACGGTTTCTGCTTCAACCAGCTTATAGCTCCCTGGTGCTTCCACTGCATGAATTTACTTGAGCTTCTAGACTAGCAACTAGGTTCCACCCTTTTACAGTGAAACCAATCAAATGTAACTGCAATTTCTACTATAACAGCTTCTTTTCTCTCACTCCCCACCTGTGGAAGTCCCATCCATATACTTGCTTCCCTGATAGATACAATCCCCAAGAGGTTAAATGCAATGTCAATTGCCATCTCTTATCTCCTTGACTCCCATCTTTTCTCTGACACCCTTCGTATCTTGTTCTTCTCCCTTTCTGCTCTTCTATTAACAACTCTCTTCACACCAGTGTACCTGTCCTTCTCTTACCCATTCTCTGACACCCCCTGTGACCTGTTCCTCTTTCTCTTCACTCTCCTCTTATGCGAACCCCTGTGTACCAGTGGCAGTAATGCCTTGATTGGGGTGAAATGATTATAAAATATTTTTTTTTTCATTTGTAAACAAGTTATTACACGATCTAGGTTTCTACCATGAAGACACCACATGGTAGAAACCTAGGTTGTGTAAAAACTCGTTTACAAATGAAAAATATTCAGAAGTTCGATGATATAATTTTATTGAACACTTTTTAATACAAATGTGCACTGGTCTAATTTTATTATGACCAAAACTGAGTAATTAAACAATCAATCAATTAATATATATATAATATATATATATCCAAATGAACAAAGAAAATAATTGCAACATTCAAAACATTAATTAAAAACAGATATATATATATAAAAATAAAGCAATGAATATTTATTATTGATTATTACTCTAGAAAAATTTACAAACTACAAACTACTAAAAAATTGTATATTTTGTTTCAACATTAAAAGGACAATGTCTCATCAGGTTGTTAATAATGATGCTAATAACGGTTTTATTGAAAAAAAATTAAAAAAACACCACTTCCTTTTATTGTTGGAAATCTTTTTGTACAAGGTAAAAAGATATTAAAAAAGAGGGGAAAAAGAAAGAGGGTAGAAAATATGAGAAAATAAGATGAGAACTCAAGAAAATAAAAAGAGGAAAAGGAAAAGATACAGAGGAAATAGAAAGTAAAGAGGAAAATAAGTGAGAAAGTATTGAGAGGAAAGAGCCAATGAAAACGGCTAAGAGAGAAATTTTAAATATAGGCAGGAAGTGAATTGGAGACAAATATTGATATTGGTTACATGGTGTCTGGGCTCAAATCTTTTGGCATAAAAAAATTACTTCTATAAAGGAAAAGGAAAGAAAGTAAAGAGGAAAATAAAGGGGGAAAGTGAGTAAATATAGAGAGGGAAATAAGGATAGAGACAATAGAAACAGCTAAGAAAAGAAAATTTAAAATTCTGGCTGGAAGTGAATTGCAGACAGATACAAACGTTGGTTACATTGTTTCAAGCTAAATACTTTGGCATTTAAAAAAATGATGAAATCACATAGACAAACAAAGAAATTATTCATAAAATGGAAATTAGAGGAAATTTAAAAAACATAACATGAAGCTATAAATTCATTAAAACTAATAAATTGGAGAAATAAAAATAAAAGAAATTGAAATTAAACTTTTAATTTCAAAATTAAATTTAAAATAAAAATTTTAAAAGTATTAATATTAAAATTGAAATTAGAATTTAAGGCAGTAAATAGATCAAATTTTGTAATAGAAAATTAAGAAAAAATAACATAAGAAAAGATATATATATATGATATAGTTAAAGTAAATTATCAAGCTAGGAAGGTTAATACTCTAAAAAGTTTACAATTGCTACTTTTTCAAACCTTAGATTTTGTAATCCTAGTAAAATTGTAAGGTTAATTCTTTAATATGTTTACAATTTACTATAGTTTCATGCCTTTGATTTAGTAATATGTCACTTTTCATCTGTTTAATAATTTCCATTTTTTCTTGCAGACAAAGGAAACATGGTTCATTCACTGATCTAGATATTCTAGCTTGTTTGAGAATTTTCCATTTAACTTTAGGTGTTTTATTCTTTTCTTTTAACTTCCAAAAATATTTTGAACGTGATGTCATATTTTGTTTATCCTGATGAGTAAAAATGAGAAGTGATTGTAAAAACACTTGTTAAAAAAGTTCATTGTATTACCAATATAAACTTTAGTGACCCTAGGTTTTCTACTGATGAGATAGAGTACATGTATATAAGAGATTTAATTAAACCCTTATTAGATAAGGGGCATTGGTTGGGGTTTCTATATTTACATAAGTTTTACTGCAGAATATATTAAAATGAGGAGTAGAATTACTATTATTATATAATTTCAATATTTTACTGTTATGTAATTTAATTATTTTTTTTTAAATTGTTAGAGAAACTATATTTAAGTTTTAGAGTTTTCCGACTGAAAATTTTGCTTAGAAGATTATTTTTAGGAAAATGTTTATCAGTTAATTTAAGAAATTTATGTTCCAGTTAACTGATTAAATGGCAGATTATACCATATGATTTTTCTGTTTCTATTTTTCTTTCTAAACAAAATTAATCTCAGAAGATCAAAACCCACTATTGCCAAGAATTTTATCATAAATTGTTTTATGTTTTTCTAATATTTCTTTGCTAGAGGAGTGTATGTTTATGCAGGGTTCAACCAATGATGGAATATGTTTGACAACTGATTGTGGATGATTAGAGCCAGAATTTATATATATTGGGTTAGCATTATTTTTCATGTAAGGTTGAAAATTATTAAAAACTAAGTCTAATGTTATGTCTAAGAAGTCAACTTGTTTTATATTAGAATTAATAACTACGTGAAGACCAAAAGATTTAAAAACTCTATGGATTAATTTTCTAAGTCTATTAATTTTACCTACAGTAGACTTGTTTATTATCATGAGACCATTATCTCTATAAGGTCCTATTTTATTTAAATTAATGTCTTCAATACAAATGAAATAATCCAACTAAATCTGAAGACTGCAGAATTTAGAGCTCTCATAGATGAATTAACATTATCAGTAGAATTTTTAATCCACTGTTCATTATCATGAATATGGATTAACTTTTTCTTTCATTTTCTTTTATAGAAGTTTAATTTTTTTAATGCCAAAATATTTGAGCCCAGACACCATGTAACCTATATCAATATCTGTCTCCAATTCATTTCCTGCTTATATTTAAAATTTCTCTCTCTCAGCTGTTTTCATTGGCTCTTTTCTCTCAATACTTTCTCACTTATTTTCCTTTTTACTTTCTATTTTCTCTGTATCTTTTCCTTTCCTTGATTTCTCATCTTATTTTCTCATTTTTTCTACCCTCTTTCTTTCCCCCTCTTTTTTTAAAGATTTTCAAAAATAAAAAGAAGTGATGTTTTTTTTTATTTTTCTCAATAAAACATTTATTACCATCATTATTAACTACATGATGAGACATTGTTCTTTCAATGTAGAAACAAAATGTACAATTTTGTAGTAGTTTGTACATGTTCTAAAGTAATGATTAATAATAAATATATATATGTATATTCCTGTCAAGCTTTTGTTGAATAACCTTAGAAGAAACAGCTAATAATCCTCTCAAATATTTTGCTGTCATTTTTGACAGCAGGGGTTCACTAGTACTTTCATGATGTTTGATTCTCGTTTTCGGGTTAGCTATTTGCTCATAGCTGGAACCCTAACAGGTGCTACCACATTGGGTCTGGACGGACCTGAGAAAAACAGCAATTAAGAGGTGGTTCCACACTACACAAAGTCTCTAGTCTCCCGATCAGAGGTCTTGCTGCCGGAAGTACTTTAACATCATACCTAGGACAATGAAAATACTTGTAAAAGAGAAATGAGAAAGCTATCTGAAAATAATGAAACTCTCAACAAAATGTTATACCTTAAAGAAATAGGTCTATGCCAAAGCATATAACTTCTACAGTAAATCATGTACCAACTCAGTCACTTAAGTGCCATATGTGATATATGCTTAGGCAATCATGTCTCTTTCAGTATTTTGTAAAGTTACACATACTAGAAATAACACCTATAAAGAATATTGTCAGACTTTTTTGTTTTCTCTCTTGAATACTTATTATGTAGCCATATATATATTATTTTTACAATGTTACATAATCCCAGCAGCATGATTCCTCTAATTACATCAAAACAATGTTTGTTCTCTGGTGATCCAGGTTCAAACTCAAATATCAACAGAGAAACTTTATTCATATATGACACAAATTCATGACTGACAAGGCAGAATATGTTTCCACAGTAGGTTGCCATTTCTTTCAGCGGTAGACTGGTTGCCAACCAAGGTTACAGAACCCAATCTGTCCTGCTATTCAACCCATAGCTGGAAGAAGAAGAAGAGATGGATTAACACCTTTCCAAAAGGGTATTTGCACTTAAGTGCATGCAAAGAATTTGACTGGAATTCAAACTCAGCTCTCCAATTTCTCATTCCAAGTGGATATCCATTTCACCACTGCACACCTAAAATGTACATTTAATTTGAAATATAAAATTATGTACACAGTAACAATATCTGAAGTTGGAAGCAAAGAATTGTGTTCAAAATATATTTAGTTAAAGACATAAAATTGTGTTTAAACTATTTAGATTTCAGCATCAAATGACCCATAGATGTGTTGATGAGACTAAACAAAATCAAATTATTGCAGTCACTGACCAGAAATTGCAATCCTTGCTTAAAATTTTCGGAGCCTGAAAATATTAATTCAGATATTTTTTTGTTGGCTAATAACAGCCGGTCAATCAATGTCATGCTCATGCAATAACCTCCTTAGTGGGTTTCACAAACTGTGACTTTCACACATTTATGGCTTCCTTGTACATTATGCATTCTGAGATTGTAATTTCTGTGGGAGTCCAAATTTGTAATAGGTTCCATTTTTCTATGTCATCGCTTCATGGTAAATTTTGAAAGTTTTTTTTTATTGAGAATAAAGCTGTTCATCTCGAGTGAAGAAAACTTTGGGTCAGTTCTGTGATGATTAAGTTTTTTGAATTATTGGATATGATAATAAATCTGACACTTATTTGTCTTAGATGAGACTGCCAATCTTAAATTAATTGCTTATACTTACATTAAATGGATAATTTTGAATCTCGACATTAACAAGATAATTTCTTGTTGCAAAAAGGATAAAAAAATTATATGTTTGTAGGCAGCAACCACAGGAAAGTATCCCAAACAGGCAAACCAAATTCACACGTCTTGTCTTAATCTCAGAAACGCTATTCTCACGCGAACGACGGCTCGAATAACGACGACGACACTCTCAAAATGAGCATACCACGTTTTATCCACTCGACCTGGCTACCACTCAGTCAATGAGCGCTCAGCACAGTAAATATAAACGGCTACAAGCGACACCAAATTCTGTTTACCACGAAGTGCTGTCCGATTCTCCATCTGACCAACGTTCGCCGTCGCCACAATCCCTTACAAAATATACACCCGACTCTGGCTTGTTTGGGTCACCGAGGCAAATCACTGCTACATTTCTCTAGATTCTCTAGATCAATTACCGCTGATCAGTGAATTCAGTCCTCACTCAGTGCTCCATATTTTCGGCCTTGTGCGATATTTCAGCTAAGCTTAGTAAACCACTGTATTAATTGAATAAGCGAAACAGTTTAAATTAGTAAAGGGAAATAATTCAATTCTAATCTTATCTTTGCAAATAGAGTTATCTCCCTTAAATCAAGATCATAAAATTTATTTATCCAAAATTTAAATCTAAAGTAATTTTTATCATGATGCAAATTGCAACTGGGAAAATCCGTGTTATATAATTTATATTTATCCCCTAAATTGTTAAAACAATACTTATTCGGGGGAGCGAGTGACTTATTCTGGTACAATTTAAATATTTGGGCTTTAAACAAACAAAAAAGGGTTGAAAACCTCTAAAACAGACCAATATCCATATTTGATACATATCATCCTAGTTATTACACAATTTATGGTGAAATTCTTACTTCTTCCAAGACATTACTTGATACTGTATCATTTTCGTTTTGCTAAATGTAACCTTACAACCCTGTCAGTGTCAATTCCCTAAGCTTAGAAAAAGTTTATTACAATTCAACTGATTGCAAGTTTTATCTGGAAAAAATCATTCTTACATAATAGATATTTTGTTCTCAAAATACCTACTCAAAATAGAAAAAGCAACATTGTATATACCATGTTAAGAGCCATACACAATTGAGCATGTATTATTAATGTATTGCCAAGGAATATTAAGCGGATAACCTAAAGAATCGTTTGAAAATACTGAACCAAATGGGTTTTTGCAGTTAGTAAAGGAGATTGTCATTTATTAGAGAAAAATAAGTTTACAGTTTTTCTTTATATGTTTTTATACTTGGAAAAGTACAATTTTATATTTATTTCTTGAATTAATACAATACTGATTTGAAAAAACCACAGTTTATATTTGGGAAATTTTTACAAAGTGTTTTTAAGAAAAGTTAATTCTGACTCTTCTTTATAACAGTTGTATGTGGGAAATAAATATTACATAAAATATATTTATTCCTTAAATTGTTCATACAATATTCTTTGGAAAGTAATTATTTTTATACAAGTTGTAAACTATAATTAGTAAAAAGTATTCACTACTGCTTCTCTAGTAGTTTCATTGTCACGGTTAAAATTTATGGTATTTACCAGGTCACCCATGTCACAAGTGGATGTGACACATGGTTAAAGTTTAAGGTTGGTTTATACTGCCCAAAATATTCCCAAGCCTGCTCAGTACTTCCTTATTTGGGCATACTACAGGTACAGAGCAATAAACCTAGCTCCCCTCACCAGGGAGGGGTACTACCTGGGGAGGCAAATATTCAAAGAATACAAATCTCAACCAAAGGTTAGAATTTGTTTGGCCTCCAGCTGTATCAAATTCTATTTGTATGGTGGAAATTTGCATAACAATGCTATTCAAAAATATTTTTTGGTTTTAAATAACTCACAAAAGGGTGATAAACTATAAAACAAATCAGTCAATCACTTGGCATTCCACTCTTTCTTTGTCTCTTTCACGTTCAGATAAATAATTATGTGACAATCTTGCTTTCCCGCTCTTTCCCGGGATATATATAAAGCAGACACGTGCTACACCCAGCAGTTGGCAGCAGTTCCAGATTGAACACCAAGCAAGGCAGTGACAGTCACAGCTGCCCACACTAGCGCTCTGCTATCGTGGTGGTCTCATTCTTCAATATCAAGTAATTCTCTCACACACCCGCACTAATTGCAAGACGCAATTAGATGTCTTTTATTTCTTTAAATAACACATGTACAAAATATTACAGTTGGCACCTACATTTCTTACGCTAAAATCATGTCGAACTATACAAGCCTTAAGCTCGACTCACTCTCTCATACAAATTCATTCTTTTATACAACTACAAAATGAACGTTATTCATGAACTCTCAGATTTTAACAATTCTTTTCAGCATATTCCTTACACAAATTTCTTATCACACTGATAAATCTTACAACAACGATGAACATTTCAACTTATGTTAAAAGCTCTAACACAAATTTTCATACAGTCCATGGAAGACACTTTCAAACAAACAATTTCACATCATATTCAACATCTATGTAATTTTTGTATTCTTGTTAATATTTGTTAAATACACAGTATCGTTGCAAATTGATGCTTTGTCAACTTCATTCCACTTTCCATTTGCTTGTTTAATGAAAGATTTTCAACGCTTATAAAAATAATGATGGTCTGTAAGGATTTAGTTAAGAAGTTCCTTTAGGAAGTGACCTTGTGCGAGGTGAAATCTAACAGAGAAATTAATCCAAGTTAACTTTGCAGCAAAATCCCCCACATGCTTATTTAAACAACCGAAAACTTTCGAAATTAGGGAGGAGTTACTTAAGAATTTTACAACACTTTCATTCAGGTTTGAATGAACCTAATATTTATCTATAGATGTGATTACATCCGGACATTTGATCTTTCATTCAGTAATTTTTTTGTTCTGAAAACAAAATAATGGCTAACTTTTCCTTTTGGTAAAGTTTTTAAGGTTTTCCAGTTTAAATGTAGATTTGTGATTATTCCATCTGATTTTTAAAATTCCTTTTGTAAATCCTAAATATGTTTTTCTTTGTCCATCTGTATCATATACCTCTGCTATGTAAATAACCCCCTTCTGTTTTACAAAAGTCTGTTAAGTGGGCATTTGTTTTTCTCCCTACAGTTACATTCTTTATTAATGATGTTATGTTGCTCGTTATTATTTAGGGTTCTGGCCTTTTGTCATTTTCTAAATTTAAAATTTAAATTTCTTATGTAATTTTATAAATCACTAGTACAGCTATAACTGAATTTGACTGAATTCCTATGGAAAATTTTGTTTAATTCTGAGCTTTTTTTAAAAATATTTATTAATTAATATAAAAAATATTTGCCCTATTTTGGATTTTACTTCTAAGTTAACCGGTGAGTTGAACCAAATAATGTTTCGATTTCTATCAATATTTTTCGTTTGTTTGTTTGACTGAGGTTTGTATTCTAATTTGATTTTGTGCCCAGATTCATTTAAGGCCTTTCCATGATCTTTTTTCTTTTCATTAAAGACTGTTTTATGGGAAGAATTTTTGTTAGTCTGTGTTCTATTCCCTTTGGGATGTGTTTGATTATGCTTATCAGATGGTTTGATCTAGTGTTTACGTATTTTAAAGTTGTGTTTGTTTTCATAGATGGAGAGACACTGCCAGTTTGTAGATTAAATTCTACATCAAAATATTGGATAACTTTCTTATTAGTTTCGACCTCTATTTCAAAATCAGTTTTCGAAGTGTTTGAAAAGCATTTTTATTATTTTGTCTTTTTCTCTTTTGTTGCCCAGTGCTATCATTAATCTATTGTCTCTGTATAATCTGTGGTTGTCTATGTAGATTATTTCATTAATTTTATTTAGAATGTATAGTTCTATTAATTCTGAAATTTTGGTTCTGTCAAATGAGCCATGTAGCACATCAAATGTGCATTTTTAATCTATGTGTGAAATAGTATGGGTTTTTGGCAATGTAGTAAAATTTTAATCGGTATTTATGCTCTTTAGCATCAAGTCTTTCTTCATATATATATATATACATATATTTATAAAGGAAAACTCAACACGTCATTTAAATTGGTTATAAATTATAATTCATTTCAATGAGCTTAATTAGCACATTTCATCAGACCACTCAATATTCCTTTCCATTTGGTACAAAAAATTTTGCCAGAAAAAGCATTTTCTTTAATTGAAGAGAAGGATAAAAAAATTTAAAAATAAAAATAAAATTAAGAAGAAAGAAAAGAGAAACAGGAAAAGAGAGTCAGGACTTAGGCATTGGCGTCAGATCGGCTGAGAGTGTTCAGACCAGTCTTGAAGAGGTTGACCTCTGAAGAAACTTCTAATATCATGGATACATGTGTAATAATATATAATTTGGAACATATATATATATATATATATATAGTCTAATTTGGAATATAAGCCTATTATACTACCTTGGCAGTGTTATATATTAACTGATTATCCAATGCTTTTTTGAACGCATCTCGGGAATTTTAGAATACATAACAGGAAGTTCAAAATCAAGGAAGAGTTAGTTAAAACTAGCAAAATAATATTCTAATGTAAATGCATTAATCCTGGTTTGTACGAAAATGTACAAAAATGAATTTTCTAAGGTGTATAAATATTTTCTTTGCTCCACTACTGGAGCGAGCTTTGACACAAGGTTGATTTTTAAATTGGGGAACCAGAGCATGGACACTCGTGCCACTAGGCAAAAATTGCCCATCCCCTCGCTTACACGGTAACTGGGCACAAAGCTTTCCTTAACATGCCTAAGCTTCTCTTTTTTCGGACCTACAGACCCGCCGAAATGTGTATACCTCCAGGTATTATTTTGGACCTTCCATTTAGCAACCTTTCCTTTATCATTCTAGAAATGATCCAATACCCAACTTCTCTTCTTGGCACAATCTATCTATCTATCTATCTATCTATCTATCTATCTATCTATCTATCTATCTATCTATTTACGTATAGTGTTGAGTTGTGAGAGTTTTTGGCACCAAGATCTTTGTTTTTTCAGCAGGTTTACTGATAAAAGGCACTCTGGCAAGACATCGGAGAGCCGAGTTCGAATTCCAGTTGAATTCGTTGCAATCATATACGTGCAAATACCCTTGGGAAAGGTATTAATCTGTCTCTTCCCTCCAGCAATGAGTTAAATAACAGGACAGATTGGGTTCTATAGCCTTGGTTGGCAACCAGTCTATTGCAGAAATCAATGGCAACCTAGTGCGGGATAATCTGATGTCCAGTCAGTCATATCTCTTTCGAGACATGATCGCCCAAGCGTGTATCACGTATGGCACTTAACTGACTGACTGCTCGACATTGGGGTGAAGATAGAGTGTTGATAGTTTTAGTGCAAAGAATTTGCCACTTTAACTGAGCAGGTTCATACCGACTTAGAACTTTCTTGAAGACACTGTTTTGACGCCCTTACTCATCGATGATGGGTTTATTTTCTGCTGACAAGTTCATGCCAACTTCGAAACTTAGAAGTTGGCATGAACCTGCTCAGTCAATGTGGCATTTTTGTACTAAAACTATATATATATATAATTTCTACTTAAATTTTTGAATATGACTTATTTTCTAATTGAACAGGACACAAAACTTGAATTCAGTAACTCTTACCTCTTTGCGTTGGGTGAGATTTGTCCACAACCAACGCATTGTAGGGGACGGTTATCATGACAAAGGCACAGGTGACCAAAAGATAGAACATTACATACAGAACTGGAAAATAAGAAAAAGATTTCATTTTTAAAAGCCGTTTTTTACGAAGTCCACAAAAGAAAATGAAATTCAATTATTTACAATCAGAGTAATGTCTTCATTTTTAAAGAACTTATAGAAGCCAGAAAATTTTACTCAGTGCTATAAAAAGGAGAAATTGAACAAAACATTATTGGCAAACACAGACCTATGTGTCCACAATATGACATAATATGAAGAGGACATGTTTCTCATGACACCGCTTTATTGAATTTTTGGCAATGTTTTTTGTTTTAAAAAGCAATGAAACATCAAGTAAACCAAACTTATGCCTCCAGATCATTGATATAATGATGAAAATTTCAGATGGACAGTTTTAAAAGGTGATGTGATCACAGAAATTGTTTGATAGCTATGACTGGGATCTTCTGCTTGTGTGGCATGGTGCAGAGTCCTGTTGCCAGACAAAGAGTTTTCCAACAGCCACGCTCTTGACTCAGGACACACTACCTCCTCAAGGCACAACGTGTTAAGTCTGAGGTCCTCACCAGCAAATTCGAGAGTTTTTTCATATCAGAATGATCAGAATGAATTTTACAAGCTACTGTATCTTCGTGATCACCATTAGAATCATTCAACTCTTTCTGAATCTTCTGCACTGTCCTCAGATTGACACCCAAACACTGAAGTATTCCTACTGGAGCTTCCGGTGGGAATGACAAACAGTACAGCATGTCGTTTCCAAATTTCTGGTGGAGTGGAGTGAACTGCGTCATCATGTTATTTTTCTCACTGACGGTACCCAACTGACCCTACTATGCTGTGCAGTCAACAAGATTTTAAAAAAACACATGCGCAAAATTAAAATGATAAAAATGCCGACAATTTCCTCATCACACCTTGTGTAATATTGTGTATGTCTTCGTAATATAAAACATCTCTCTGGGAACATAGCATGTTTGTCATTCCTTTTTCTTTTCGGCCATTTCTTTCTGTCCGTGAACTACTGTGGTATTATATCATAATAATACCCATAATGGAGAAATTAAAACCTTTCTTCTTAGCTCTCCCCTGTTACATTAGTGACCATGGTGCGAAAATTATTTACCCGACGTGTGATATTATCATCCGTTAACTGTTGAACACGTCGCTACATGAATGCACAATTAAATATGAAATGCCATTTCTCGCTCAACACAAAGCCAATAACTGGATAAATTGCAAATAACGAGTTAAAGACAAATGAGAAAATAAACCATTCTTCCATAGCGCTCTCTCTCTCTCTCTCTCTCTCTCTCTCTCATTACACCCTCGATCAAATAGAAAACATCTCAGCACCTTTCGTGTGGATCAAGACTTTTATAACATAGATCATTAAATATTTGGAATATTTTAAATGTTTACAATTAAATATGACGTTATGGCATACAAAATACTTACAAAGACTTCCTTCGTATGAAAAAGCGATGAGGGAAGAATGTTTCTTTGTGGTCATTTTTTCAGAGCTTTCCAGTATGTGGAAGTCTGACTTGTAAGACGTATTATATGGTTGACATCTCTTTTTCACTAAATCGCGAATACACTGAAATGAAAAATAACATACAGAAATATAATTGTATGAATGTGCTTTGATTTAAAGTATTAATTGTAGGCATGTTAAAAAAGAGAAAATAACAAAACAGTAGGGGGTAACCAGAGATCAGACAACATTACTGTAAAGCGGTAATATCAAAGATTATTATTATTCCCTCGAGCTAGGTCGGACAATCACTAGTCTATCACACCAACTGGCACAGTTTTGCATACAAGTTGGAAGAACACTGTGGTGGCATTCTATCATAACATAGCTGATCAGTATAGATGGTTGCTGGGTAACTAACTTTTCTTGCTCCATGGTTAGATGTCTAAAGCAATAGATCACTTGCAGGTTCTTATTTTTCTGGTCCTCTCTCATAAGAGCTCAATCGAGGACAAAAAATGAACATGTACTGAATTGGAATTTATTTTGTTTTGATTTGATTGATTTGTTTTTACGGCTTATCAGATCTTTGCAGATTATTTCAAGCCGGGAAATAATTTTAGATTCTAGTAATTATTTTGTAAATAAAAAATAATTATTAATTTATCTACTAATTAACTGGGGAAAGAAGAGGTGGATTCATACATTTCCTAAGTGTATTTACGTGTAAATGAACACAACAAACTCAACTGGAATTGAAACTCACCTCACCACACGTCCAAGCTTCCAGCACCTGGTATTCCGAGGTGGCCACTCATCTAAGTACTGACCATACTTAACGTTAAATTCATTGACCAGACGGAACCAGGTGTTTCAAGGTGATGTCGCCGTAAGCCTTGGATTTAGAATAACCAATCAGGTAACATTAATCAAGTACAGAATGAAATGAAGATGCTGATTGGATAAAGAAAGGACTAATCATTGTCTTTGTAATGGTCACATGACTGACTATATAAACACCAAATCCAAACCCCATCTTTTTTCTTTCACTAAGTTGCCCAGATGAGATGAAACAAAACTTCTTGCCTCACTCCAAGACTCAGTCAGTGGCATCAGATTACAGGGAGACAGATTCAACATCCATAAGAAGAAGTACTACTATCTAAATAAGGTAGCCAAAGATTGAAAAGAGCCTCTTCAACAAGGACTGTTAACCACCCGGTTCACGCTTCTCCCCAGACTTTTGAACTGGAGTAGAGATTTATCCATTGCTTCCTGTTTAGGATTTGGTTTTTGTTTTCCTTTTAAAGTTTGCTTAAACTCTAATGTCTCTTCCTGTACTCAAATCTTATTTACTCATTTTTTTTATCTTCAGTAGTAGATAGGTTTGCCTGTTGCTTGGTTCACACTCCTCCCTGGTCTTTTGAACTGGGGTGGAGACTTATCTTTTGTTTACTGTTTAAGATTGGGTTTTCAGCTCCTCCTGAAGACTTTTCATTTTCTTTCACTCCCATTAAATCCTTGTATCTTAGGGGCATTTTTGCCTTCCTTGGAGTGAACTTATCAAAACAAAAATGAGGTTAGAACATTAGTGTCCCAGCCATGAGACCTGGCTTTGAATCTTAAAATGTTTGATTTATCAAGGAGGTGACTTCTTTATTATGTCAACCAGGCGAGATTATGTCAGAGTAAGAGACTGTTAGGAAGTGCATGGAAATTATACTTTGTTTGTCCCAAGCTTAACTGAAACTTTATAAAAGCTATCGATAGTCGTGCTAGTTCTCATGACCCAGGCTTTCATACCTAGGAGCCCCTTGCATCTTAATGTCATTATTGATTTGCTTGAAGTGGATTGATTAAAGAAAAAGAAGAGAGACACCCAATAATCTCGATAAGTCCGGAGACACACATTGTCTGCAGGCACATCTCTATTTCTATTTTATAGTTGGATATTAAAAATATTTAAATTGTACTGGTTGTTGTTTCTTTCTCTTCGGCAAGCTGTCACTCAGTTTGTTCCAACACGTGTGGCTTACTTCTAAGCTTCCTGATACTTGTGGTTGGATCCTAGCATGTTATCACGGATACAATCACCACAGTCAGTCAGTTAAGTGCAATACATGATACACACTTGGTCGATCATGTCTCTTTTGGTCCAGGCAAACGATTTTCCCGCAGTAGGTTGCCGTTTCTTTCTGCAGTAGGGTGGTTGGCAACCAAGGCTATAGAACACAATCTTTCCTGCTATTCAACCCATAGATAAAGGGAGAAGAGATGGATTCATACCTTTCTCATAAGTATTTGCATGTAAGTGAATGCAACAAATTCAACTAGAATTTGAACTCGGCTCTCCGATTTCTCATTCCAAGCCAATATTCATTGCACCACAATGCATATCTTAATCAGCAGCAAAAATGCATTTAATGAGTTTGATTAATGTACAAAGATTTGAGAACTTTGCCCAAACTGTCCACTGACGTACCAATGATTACCCCACATTGATTTCTGATTCTTGATCTCATCCGTGTGCACTTGGGGAAGGGTGCGACACACGCTCACAAGGTCACATGAAAGACAAAGGCCACATCACGAATAAAGAATACGAATTTTGTTTTCCATATTTTATATATTTGTTTTATTCAGGGTTTTGCCTACTTGTCTGGGTAGGTAGGTAGGTAGGTAGGTAGGTAGGCGTTACTAGAGACAACTTCTGCTACCTCAGCTCTCCCTTCTGCTAACTCATTGCCCATGTACTCGTCCTGACATTGTGGCTGGCAACACAAAGGAAGACTTTGGAACAGGGCAACAGACATGCCTGTCTCCAGTCGAGGGTGTGCCAGAAATCTTCCGATTCCAAACACAAATGTTAATATAAACCAACACCTGGATGTACTGTAATTCCGGTTTTGTTGCCACTTGATCTCTAAAATCTCCCAATCCACTCTTTTACTCTCTATTCCCTTCAAAAGTGTCCATCTGCTCTTCTATCAGACAGAAACACTTGAGATCAAGATAAAACCACTTCTCCCTTTTCTCTGTGAGTGTCCATAGTATCACAAGTGGGTCAGACAGGCGTTTCCTCGAACAATAGAGTAAGAATGAATATACAAGCAATTACAAAGAAGTAATGGATTTATTTTTAATCTGACATTTTTTATTACTTCAAATATTATTTTTAGTGCATACCCATGTCTGAAATAGACATAATACACATTGTTTAAAATTAAAAAAAAAAAAAAACATATGGCGTTTATAAGCCTCTGCTCTCCAGTAGGGTTCAAAGCTATGCGCCCATTTGTGGGAGAAACCACCATTTGATCTAGCGTGCTTTAAAACACTAATCCAAACAATAAAGAGCCACAGGCCAGGAAGGTTCTATTTACTTTTTAAGGGGCGCAATCTCCCTTGTTAACAAAGCAATTTCTAAAGAAATTTATTTTCAATCTGACATTTTTATTATTTCAAACACTATTTTTAGTTGATATTTGTGTTGGAAATAGACGCCTTGTTTTTTATTTTATTTTAAATAGTGTGCATTCCTTGTGATGTTAATATTATTAAATTATGTTGACTGATTGATTTGTTTTTATGGTTTATCAACCTTTTACAGGTTATTTAAAGCTAGAAAATATTTTTAGATTGTAAGAATCTTTTGAATATAATAATGATTTACTGAAACAAGTCCTACTAATTAACCCATAGTTTGAGGGGAGGAGCTGGATTCATAACTTTCTCAAGGATATTTGCATGTAAATAGGAATTGGAACATGGTTTTCTGATTTCTAATTTCGAGTCGTTATCTATTACAGTACCCACACATCCAAGCTTATAGCATCTGGTATTCCCAAATAGTCACTCACCTAGGTACTAACCAGGCTCGACATTGCTTAACTTCAATGATTGTATAAAAACTGGTGTCTCAATGTGCTAAGGCCATAAGCAAATTTAATGATGGGCGAGCGTTTCATTTAATAATAATTCGATTAATTAATCTTTTGTTTTGCTTTTATGGCTAAAAGTGAATCTTGAATTGACAATGCTTCATCTTTGAAAAATAGTCATAAGGAAGGTGACGTAAGGTGATTAGACCAATGTCAATCAGGCAGTTAAGTGCCATATATGATTCATTCTTGGGTGATCACGTCTCAAAAGAGATATGACTGACTGGGAAGAAGATTTTCCCACAGTAGGTTGATATTATTTTTGCGGTAGACTGGTTGCCAACCAAGGCTATAGAACCTAATCTGTCTTGTTATTTAATCCATAGCTGGAGGGAAAAATGAAGGATTCATACCGTTCCTAAAGGTATAAGTAAATGTAATGAATTCAGCTAGAATTCAAACTCAGCTCTCCAATTTCTCATTCCGAGCCAATAAACATTGTACCACAACGCAAATGTGGCCAGCTTAAAAATATAGTTCATGAAATGAATAAGATTGGAGGAAAAATGAATAGGATTGGAGGACAAATGAATTGGATTGGAGGACAAATGAACAGAGGAAAGCAGTGGTCCACCTACACAAAGAGTTTGCGTGAATGGATAGCAGAACGGGAGGGGTTAGAGGTTTGGCATAGGAACAGATGCTGCTAAGGGATGGAAGTTTGTGGAGAACCATGATCACTCACATCCTAAAACATTACACATACTGTGTATTGTAGTGTGCAAGTTGAGTTTTCAAGCCTTAAAAGTTTTTCCAAAACTAAGGTTCGGCTTATATGGCAGCAATAAAATGCAAAACTTTTCTAATGAGTTGTAAACAAGCAGAAAAGCTCTCCTAAAAATTATTGTACACCATCTGTCGTACCTCCAGCAGCCCACCACAAATATATCTGTTATATCCTATTGCTAGAAAACAACGAAGAACACATATATATGAAAATATCATCTTATATTTTTATTCTTCATCTACGACACTTGTGCAGTAGATCAGTCGGAGTGAGTTCACACACATGAAAGGGCTGCCAGGGGTCAAGATTCAGCAGGGATCTTCTTTTCTTTAGCCAAAATTCTAGACTTCATATAGTCATAAAATTCTCACACAACCCACATGGCCAGGCCTCTTCACCCACACAATTTTTGCTTTTCCAGATTGTCATTTTATCTATGACCAGATGTATCTGTCAGTCACATCTGCCAGTTCATCCCTTTCAAGCCAGTTGTCACTTTTGTTGACCCTATCTATGGCCGGATGTATCTGTCAATCGCACCTGGCCAGGCCCATTCTTTTCCAGCCAGTTGTCACTTTTGTTGACATTATCTACAGCTGGATGTATCTGTCAATTATATCTACTGTTTAAGGTAATATATTACATATCCAGCTAAAACTTGTGTTTGTGGAACATATTTGTCATATTAACACAGAAATTAAAATAAAATAGTAACACAAATTCAGTATTTTATTAACGCTACAGCCCACATCATATTCAACAGCTGATAAGCTAAATAATAACGTCACTTGCTATTTGTTTACACCACTATTGTAGATGGCGGATGAGTGACACTGTATTTTACAATAACATACATAGCAGTACTATCAAAAAAGTAATTCATATGATGTGTAATCTGTGGTATATATATTTTCCTAGCTGAACCCATAAAAAAATTCATGGTCATGTAATATTACTTTCCTGATTTCAAATAAAATTCAGTGGATGTTGATTAAGTAAATAATATTGTTTAGTTTGTACTAATATGGTTAATAAAACATACTCTCTTTTACTTTATATTAACTAACATAAATTTATTTACTATATATATAGATATACTTTAATTTCATGTGAAAAATGAATAAATGAAAAAGAAGCATTACAGCACTTATTAACCTACTAGATTGGCAACAAGGTCTCACCATTTTAACCATTGAAATAACGAGAGGCAACTGCCATATCTTCTCTAAAAGGTTTTTTTTTTTTTGCAATTCCCACCTGTGGAACTCCTTCTCGGTTTCTTGCCTTCTTTGATAACTACAGACATCAAAAGATCAAGTGTGATGTCAATGGCTATTTTCTGTCTTCTTTAACCCTGTTCCTTTTCTTGTTCTTTCCTCAAACCTCCACGTTTTTTTATCTTCTTACGTCTTTTCACTTTCCCTCAATGTAACCCATTCCATTGTAGTGCCATTGTCCCCTTGCTTGGATTGAAATGATTTTAAAAAAAATAATAGAATTATACTTACTGAACCATTTATAAAATTTTCTGGCTGTTCTTTGACTCTGGAAAAAGAAATTCTGTGTTTTAATAAAGTTCACACATGTGTTATTTAATGTCTTCTACAATGCAAAAATTCAAATCCTCCATCTTGTGAAATGTCTGCTTTATTTGTTATCTTTATTAATTTCTGAGAAAAGAAGGCCATTAAGAAAAGAATTTCATAAATGTGTTATTTAATGTCTTCTACAATGCAAAGATTTAAATCCTCCATCTTGTTATCTTTATTAATCCCAAAGAAGGAAAGGTCATTAAGAAAAGAATTTCATAGATGTTATTTAATGTCATCTACAAAGTAAAGATACAAATTCTCCATCTTGTTATCTTTATCAATTCCGAAGAAAGGAAGGCCATTAAAAAAACAATTTTTAAAGATGTGTTATTTAATGTCTTCTACAATGCAAAGATTCAAATGCTCCATCTTGTTATCTTTATTAATTCCTAAGAAGGAAAGGCCATTAAGAAAAGAATTTCATATATGTCTTCTACAATGCAAAATTTAAAAATTATGTTCGTAAATCTAAACCCATAGTTTCTTTAAATATTAATACAGGAATGGTAATATGTATTGTTAAATGCAGTTAAAGAATTCCTTAGAATCTACTTACATAACAACTTCTGGTGCACTTAATGCCATACCAATGAGACCAAAACTGAAAGAAATAAAATTCTTTTTTCAAAGAAAATGGAAGAATTATGATTGAAAAACAAATGGCATTGATAATGGAAGTTAACTGAGTGATACAAAGTATGTAATTCATGTCTGTTGTGTCTCTGATGAACATAATATTGACAGATGAATGGTCTTCAAGATGTAGAATATGGATTCATTTTTGGAAGGTAGACTCTATCACAAGCAAAATTATAGAAAAAATTTAGAAATTAGTTTTATTCCATCTCATAAAATTTTTATCTGAATTTCTGGGATGAAGAGTTATAATTATTTTTTCTTAATCATTTTACCTTAAGCAAGGCTGGACCACCACTAGTACACAGAGGGTTACAGTGAGAGAAAAACAGGGTACAGGGAGTGTCAAGGAAAGGATTCAAAATTTGTAGAAAAGACAGAGGGAAGTCATATCAAGTTGCTGAGAAAGTGACTGATGTTGAAATGCCAAGTCAAGGTCGATGACATTCCAGATCCTTCTATAGATTTTATTGAGAACCTCGAGGTTATTAGCAGGAGCACCTGACCAGATATGGCAACAGTATTTAATGCATGGACGAATGGTAGATTTATAAATGTACAAGATGGATTTTGAGGAGAAAAAACTTTCTGGATCGACACAGTGATCTAACCTTATTTACATGCAGACTATTACCTTTGTCTTTGTTTTTGTTATCACAACATTTCGACTGTTGCCATCATCAGGTATATATCAATCTGGATAATCTACAGGAAACTCTGAACTGAAATCTTCATTTAATCTGTGAGTGTAGACTGTTCTCTTTCCACTGCTCATGTCTAGGGTATCTCGTCTAGTTGTTATTTTTAGTACTGCTTGTAACAGGGCATTGGTTGAGTTATAGCAGTGCCTGGAAAAGTGCTTCGTGATTTGCAGTATTGAGAGATTTAACAGTTCTGAGTGAAGAAGTAGAGATATTTGAAAGATAAAAATATGGGAGAGTGGTTAATCGAATTGGGTCACAGGAGAAAAAGGGATACTTCTATTCTCAATTAATTTCAAAAGTAGCTTTATATAAGCTACTCTACCGCAGAAAGTAATGACAAGTCGGCTCTCTGTGCAGGGCCCAGAAGTTTTTCCCACTTGAATCTATCCTGCACATATACAAATCTACCATCCACCCGTGTATTGAATATTGCTGCCATATCTGGTCAGGTGCCCCTGCTGCTCTCCTTGGGCTTTTTGACAAAATACAAAGGAGGATCTGTAACGGGGTTGATACTGACTTGGCAGACCGGCTGCAACCACTCTCTCAGCGGCGTGATGTGGCCTCCTTGTGCCTCTTCTACAAGTACTTTCATGGCTTCTGCTCCGATGAACTTAGATCACTGGTGCCACCTAAGCAGGAATTTACACGAGATACTAGATTAGCAACTAGGTCCCACCCTTTTACAGTTAAACAGATAAGATGTAAGCGTAATTTCTACTCCAACAGCTTCTTTTCTCGTGCTTCCCGCCTGTGGAACTCCATTCCACAAGTCTGCTGTCCCGACAGCTACAATCTCCAGGTGTTTAAATGTAGGGTCAGTAGACACCTCCTATCACACTAACTCCCAATTATTCTCAGAAGACTCTCATGTACCCAACCCTCATTCTCGGTATCTTTACCCGCCTATCACCCACCCTCTGACATTTCCTATATTTAACCATCCTTTCCCCACTCTATGTAGCCCCCTGTGCAGTAGTGGCAGTGACATGCCTTGCTCGGGGTGAAACGCTTATAAAAAAAAAAAAACTTACTGCGAGAAAATCCTCTGTCCATTCAGTCATGTCACTTTTGAGACATGATCGACCAAGTGTGTATCACATATGGCACTTAACTGACTGACATGTAGACTATTGTCCTCATCTTTGTTGTTATCAAAACGTTTTGGCCATTTTATCTGTAATATATTAATAACAACACCAAGTAGAAACTCATAAATCTTTATTAATCTAATTTATCTTTAGCACTGAAAAACGTTATATTTATTGCAATCGATGGCTACAAACAAAAGGGGAGATGAGGTCTGCTTATTTTATTATTGCATTCTCCCTAAGTATTTATTTTATTCATATGGAAGAATCTCTGTCAAATGATCAGTTATCATGCAGGTTCTTTGGAGTCGTTGGGGTTGCTCGACCCAAAAAAGTTTTTCTTGTTTTTCTTCAGGTTCTGATAAGGTCTCAGAACTGTCTAGTGAGTCTATCATGTTCAGAGTTAGAAAAAATAATTAGTTTCAATAAATAGTCGAATACTTATATTTATAAATATTTTCCTACTGAGGTAGAACCCGTTCAAGACGGGTAGGCCACATTCTATTCCAGAATCAAAGGGGTAGGCCACATACTATACCGGCACCAATTTTTCAGTTGTTATTGTTGCAATATCTTATCGCTATGAACCATTCCTGTTCTGCCAAACATTCACACAAGCTCATTAGTTAAGTTGAATATGACTCTCCACTACTTCCTATCCTTTCTAGATCTTAGCAACTTTTGTCTTTTGTAAATGTTGCTAAGAGCTACAAGGAATAGGATGTAGTGGAGAACCATATTCAACCTACCACATGAGCTTGTGTAAATGAATAGTAGCAAAGAGATTGGGAGGAATAGTAAAAACACAAATGTTGCTAAGAGCTACAAAGCTCAGGAAGTAGTGGAGAGCCATACTAAACTTAACTAATAAGCTTGTGCGAATGGTTGGCAAAACAGAGATTTGGAGGGATAGTGAAAAGACAAACATAGCTAAGAGTTAAAAGGATAGGAAGTAGTAGAGAGCCATATTCTCACCTACCTAATGAGCTTGTATAAATGGATCACAGAACAGGGATCGGGAGGGATAGTAAAATGATAAACGTTGTTATGAACTAAGAATTATAGGAAATAGCAGAGAGCCATATTCAACCTATCTAGTGAGCTTGTGTGAATGGTTAGCAGAACCGGGATTAGAAGGAATAATGAAAAGACAAAAAGTTACGAAAGACAGGAATTTGGAACTTTTATTATTGGTTTTCTCCTCAGAATATTCTTTAGTGTTTCAAAAGTAATTATTCACTTCTGTGTTCACTTAAATTTGTTGCTTGTTTTTTGCTCATCTTTTGCAAATGGTTCTATTATGTTGCTGTAGCTTAGAACATATTTACTATAAAGATTTATCAGCTTCCAAAAAGGATTCTAATTATTTTTTTATAGTATTTACATATTTTATCCTAGCACCAGAAGAAGGCTGGCATGTACAATGGTCGAAACGTCGTACAAATGGCAACAAAGATGAGGACAATAGTCCAAATAATGTAAATACTGTAAATACTACCTCATCTCAGAAATATAGACAAATAGAATGATCTATTATTAAACGTCATACAAATGGCAACAAAGATGAGGACAATAGTCCAAATAATGTAAATACTGTAAATACTACCTCATCTCAGAAATATAGACAAATACTATTTTTTATGTGTTGGAGCAGCTATTTCTATTATTTTGTTTGTTAGTCTATCATCAGGTGACAGACCTTTCGAAATTTGATGTCCTAAATATCATGTTTTCTTACATTTCTCTTTGTTTATGGTTAAGCCTGCATTTTTTAATCTCATCAAAATTTGCTAGTTATTTTTAACTTTTCTTTAATTCTCACCCCTACACATATATTATCCTGATATATTATCATATTTTATATTTTTCTCAATAAAACTTTTTCAATTGTTTTTTGAAAAATATGGCTGGAAGTTTTTATCCCAAATGATAGACATGTTCATCTTAAGCCTATAGGGGTGTTTGTCATGGTTATTTCTTCGAATTTTTCATCAATTTCTGTTTGATTGTATGCTAACTTGAGAACAATTTTTACCAAGTACTTAATTTTTGCTAACTTGGGGCTTGCAGTTTTGATATTTGGCAATGGAAATGAATCTGAACATATCTGGGTATTTATCCCTATCTAGTAATCAACACATATCCTTAAATCTTGATCACCTTTCTTTATCACAAATATCGGTGACACCCATTTACTTTGAGTTACTCTTTCTAATGTCTTGTTGTATCATTTTTGTTTAATTTTGCCACTGCCAAAGGTAAGATATAAATTGGAACTTTTCTTGACTCTATATACTTTGGGTGATAGTTCTCCTTTAGTCGAATGCTTGCTTTATAGCCTTTCAACAATCCTACTGCACTTCCTTCTGGTTCCATAGAATTGATTAGTCTTGTGGTGTCTACTTAATAATCCGTGGTTTTTCTTGCGTGCTACAACTGTAATGGGAATCATTTCAAAATGCTTGTTGGTTTCAAAATTGCCTTGAAATGTGCCCTTTGTTTACATGGTCATTCCATCAAATTGCTTTAGTTGTACACTGCTTTTTCTTAATTTTGGTCATTCTAATTTTATCCAGAAAGTTTTTGGTATCAGCATAATTTCACTGCCTGTATCAACTTGCATGTCAAATACTTGGCTATTTATCTTTATTTTTTCTCTACCTCTTTTTTATGTTTTCATTGTAAATACTCCAGTTTTTTTCTCTGAAGGGGGTTTGAACAGATTTTACTTTTCTTACTTGCTTTTCGTATTTGCATACGTTCTGAAAATGATCTTTATTTTAGTAATTTGAGCATATTTTTCCTAAAACTGGACACTTATACTTGTCTATGACTTTTTCCACAATATTTACATTTAATTATGGATTTGGTAGTGCTCATTCTATATATTTTAAATTCTTCTTTTGGTTGATTAAATTCTCTAAACAACTCTAATTGTTGCAAAAAACTTGATACTAGCTTTCAAACTATTTCTGCTACTCTGCAGACAATCCAGTATTTTGTGCTTGTGGATTTGGTCTTGCAAGCCTTCAATTATTCTAAGAAGAATTCATTCATTTTCTGTCATTGTTTCAGGTGTTCCCAATTTTTCAAATTTACAATATGTTACTCGTTCATTCAAGTATGTAAGTATTGCATAATGGGCTTCTGTGGTGTTTGTCTTGGTTTCAAAAACTTGGCTCTATCCACTATTACCAATCATTTTTTCTTTTTTTATGACTTTCACAATTTGTTTAAACTCCATTTCTTCTAACTTGCTCAGACAAGACATTGTTAAAATTTTCTTCACAGCTTGACATCCCACTATAGCCAGAAATGAGTTGGTTATCTCATTTTCTCCTCCATTAGTCTTTAAGTCTCTTAATTTCTTTACAATACAAATGCTGCAAAAGTTTTAATGTTTCTAAGTGTTCTCAGTCATTCAGTGAAATCAAGGATCCTATCGGCAATGCCATTGTTATATTTTGCATATCAATGTGATTAGCAGCAGTCATAACACAGCTCTGCATGTCCTCTGTGATGACAGGCTATTTTCTGTCCTACTTTCCCAAATACTCTCTATGTATATATGGGTCTCTTCATTTGCATACGATACTACCAGATAGATAGAAACAGACATGTTTTAAGGAAGGAAAAGAGACTTAATAGTCATATAGTCATTGAGAAATGATATAATTTAAATTATTTCCATATTTTAAAGTAACTTTTTGATTGTATAGTTGGACTTTGTCAAAAACATAAATTAATTTCTTTAGCTGATTTTTGTAAGGCTGTAGTGCCCACAGTATTTTCATTGATTTCATTGCATTAATTTTATTTTTGCATTTAGTTTTTTTCTTGCATTTATTTTTTTTGCTTCAAAAAAGTTTTGTAGAGGAAAAAAATGAGAGCAGACAAATCACACTGTTCTGTCAGCATTGACATTAGTATTCCTAAGTTGTGTATACGATAGGGGGGGTATGAAAATGAAGATGCTGCTTGTGTTTGGCTCCCTCCTTCTCCTCAGAAAAATATCTTGGCCCCTAAGTGACCCCACTGGCTTTCAGAGTTTCATGTCGTTTCTAAATTTCTGGCACAGGGAATTGAATAATGCTTCTGTTTTTCTCACAGACATTGCTCAACTAACCCTAATATATTGTGCAGTCAACAAGATTAAAAACAAACAATGCACCTGGGTGTAATTAAAAATATAAAATGGCAGCAATCTACCAATTACACCTTGTATAATAGAATGTATTGACTGATGGGGTTAATAAAACAGAGGTAATAAAAATCTAAAATAACAGAACTAAAATATGGGGAGGAACAAATCGATATTTATTATTATTATTATACATCACCATTTTTCCCTCTGTCTTTTCTACAAATATTTTCATGGCATCTGTTCAGTTAAGTTTTTTTCTTTGTTGCCCTGTCCACATGAATTTAAATGTGCTACTAGATGGGCATTTAGGTCCCATCCTTTTACCATTGAAATAGGTAAATGTAACTGCCACTTATACTCCAACAATTTTTATTTTTTTGCACTCTCTACCTGTGGAATTCCCTTCCATTTACTTGCTATCACTGATAGCTACAATCTCCAACCATTTAAATGCAATGTCAGTTGACATCTATTTTCTTGAATACTATTCATCTTTTATCATTTCTTCAATACCAAACTGTACCTTGTTTTTTCTGTCACTGTTATCCCTTGCACACAAGTGGTGGTCCTGCTTTGCTTTGGAGAAATTGATTAAAAAAAAAAAAATATATATATATATATATAAGGAATACCCAAGATATTTTCAAAAAAAGATATTACAATCATACTAGCAGCTTTAAAAATGAAAAGTATAAACATAGCACCACCCTATCCACTTATGTGTGGTCCATTAAACAGGAGCCTAATATAGACCCCATTTTGAAATGGGAAGTATTAAAGAGATGTGATAAATATAAAGCCAGCCAGAAATTTTGTAGGTTGTGTGTAGAGGAAAAACTTGCCATAACTTCGTATAAACACACCAATTTATTAAATTCTAAAACAGAAATATTAAACAAATGTAGGCATAGAAAGCCTTGGCTTTTGGCTTAAATTTGCTTATGGCGGGTTTGTATCATTTTTCATTTTCGCTTTTTGTTTTCGTCTTTGCAATCACTAATCTTTAAAAAAGTTTAAAATATATGAAATTAAAAATTAAATTTGTTTTTTATAATAAAGTTCTCCCCTATTTGTGTTTGGTGTCTTCTTTCTTGGTCACGTGGGTTGATTGAATTTCCTTTATAAATGTCGTTTGTTTCTTTCCTCGTTAGCCAGCTTTACCTGACGATCCGTTTAGGTGAAACCTGGGTAGGTCTGTCTGGCTCACTAGGGATTCTTTATTTATTCCGCTTTACCTAAGTATTGAGCACTTTTTTGTCAGTTCATTGCTTGTGTCGGGGGATTTTTCTTTTGACTGATGTTCATGTACTTAGCTCTTTCTTTTTTAAAACCATTTTTCCCTCCTTCATATATACATGGAAGTTTTTTCGATGTGAGTATAGTTATTATCTCTTATATATATATATATATATATATATTGTTCCGTGTTGGAAGTTGTAACAAATGAAAAAAATGATTTACCAAAAGAGAGAGCTAAATTACAAACAACGATTTAATTTACTAAAAACACAAAATAAAATATATACAAATATACAATTGTGGCATTCAAAACAGAAAACATAGAGTTTTACTAGCAAAGTACTAAGATAAAGAAGGAAAGGTAGGAGTCAATTATTGTATTTCCTATTACTGGAAATCCACACATCTAAACTTATCTATAAATGGAACTTTGTCTGTATGTGTGTATGTGTGTGTGTGTCCATTACCTATAGACTCCGAAACAGTTAAACTGATTTTCTTGAAAATTTACACAGTTGTACTATAAGCATCTGCGAGTGTTCTTAGCTAGGTTTTGTGTCAAGGTACCCCCAATAAATATCGAAAATCGAAAATCGAAAAAATCGGGTTATAGAAGGAGTGGTCCGATTTTAATCAAATTTGATACACTCATAGACAAAGACATAAGAAACGATATTCAGAAGTTTCAAGGTTGCAGTTCTTACAATAGTGCAGAAAATTGATAATACATATATATATAAAAGGCAAGATGTTTCTGTGTGTGTCTGTTTATTTGCCTGTATGTCTCTATTTTTTTCAACCCTTTTATTTTAGTTTTTGCTTCGGGTTTGGCTCTAAGTAGGTATAATTGTAGTTCTTAGTCTCAGCCATGATACCATTCACTCAGAGGACTTATTTAGCCTTCAAAATTCAGTTTACAACAAAAAATACTTATTTGATATCGATAGCAGGAAATCAAAATTTGACTTCCATTCATTGATTTTTCTTTTTCCCTTTTGGAGAAGGGGATCTTACTTATCCGTATGATCCCGGGTAAAAAGGCATCTAATTGGGAGGTTGTGAGAAGCATGAGACCACCTCTTAATTGCTGTTGTTCCCAGGTCCATTTCAACCCAGAGTGGTAACACCTGTTAGGGTCCCAGCTATGAGCAAATAGTTAACCCCCAAAGTGGTGTCAAAAGTCTATGAAAGTATAAAAATAAACTTTTATAGAAATATATACATTTTTGAAAGAAAAATATTACCAATAATACATTTTTAAGAAAAGAAATATTACCATAACACATTTTCAAAGGGAAAAAAAATATTCTCAGCAAAATATTTTTAAATACAAAACTAGAAGACATTTTCAGTTTTCTAAAATAAAGAATAAAAACAAAAACATTTTCATTAAAATCTAAATCAACCTTCTCACTATAACCGAACATTATAAAAAAATACCTTAAAACACCATCTTTTTGGCATTAAATAACCCATAGAGGTTAATATGCCGTTAAACAAAAATCAAACTCAAAACTTATCTGTATTTGACACATTCTAAGCTCTGTTGCCAGGTTTGACCTACTGTGAACTCTTTCAGGAAAACAAATGGTATATTCAAATTAGAACTGATCACAATGAGATGAAATAAGAAAAAATTAACAATAATTATCTAGAATTAATGAAAAGAAAGGTCACAAAATTCCATCAGTATAATATTAAATCAGATTTTTCTTATCTCAACCAAGATGTAACAATTTGGGATTGGTGATCTACTATGCGCACTAGACATAAGTGGAGGGAAGCCTCTCTATTATAAGTAGCTTCATATGTATATATATATATATATATATAAAGAAAGAGAGAGAGAGAGAGAGAGAGAGAGAGAGAGAGAGAGAGAGAACAAAAATGTGTGAGAAGCCGTGAATGTTTTGTTTAAAATGTACATTTATTGTTATTAATATTATTTGATTTTATATAATATATTAAGTGTCCATAATGGTATTTGTGTCGCTACACATATAGGATACAAATCCGTTATCATCGAACAATTAACTAAAACACCAAAAGTAAAATTGCACACCCGCAAAAATGAATCAGAATGACTGAAAACATTTTGGAAAAACCCTGACCAATGCAAATTTCACAAGTCAGTGTGAAAATTAAGATTCTGGATTCTGATTGGATAGGAAATAACAAATCAGTTTATGACCCTGGTCAAACTTTCTTAACACCTGAATAAATGAGTATGTCATTTGATCCAGACACATGACTAAATTCCACTACTAAACCACGTCTCTTGACCAGCAAATATCTGTCAGTCAAATGGGAGTGCCGAGAGATGACACGCAAGATGTAACAAAGGAAACTTCAAGCTGACCCCGGAAAAATAAAATGCCGTCATTCATTTTTTTCTACCTCTCGTTCCAATTTTCCTTTCTTCGTCTTCACTCACACGCCGTCAAAGAAACAACAACAAGATAGTTTAAAAAATAACGTCCGTAAAGTACAATTTTTTTATTGCTTCACCTTCCTTCTTCACTCTGTCACCAACCTTTAAAAAAAGGGGAAAGGAACACAGACTTTATTAGTAGCCTGATTAATCTTTCTACATACGCATATTTAACTTTTCTCTACTATTTCTCTGGAACATTTAACTACATACATTTTCTATTTAAACATTTTCTACTTACATTCATGTTATTCTTTTCAGTAAATACAATTTCACTTATTTTACAAATTAAACACTTTTAGTTTTATTCTTTCGATCTATTCTTTCTACGATCTGATAGCTTTAAATGCAGGGATTGTCGACTGTGTTTGGAACCAGGCATGGCTGATGCCACCACAAGTGTTTCAAGTCCAAAGTTGACTTTCTTTAGGTGAATAAACTTGTGACTTTACATATTGAGATCCGTTTAAAATGGATCTCGATACATAAAGAAAGATGGCTGTATATGGTGAAATAAAATAGAAAAATTGCAGATGACACTGAAGCAAAATAGAAAAATGATTGAAGAGGGTAAAGCAAATAAAAAGAGAGTAGAAATGGTGTAAAAAATTCAATTTTACGTTACTGAACGCATTAAAAATTTTGCTACTTTTGCAGTTTGCTTAATAAGAGACTTTTGACATCTGTGGCCAATCTATTTCCCACAGTTGCAAATCAGACTGACTGGTCTATTAGTGTTGTAACATCATCTAGTTTACCTTTTGTGCCTGTAGAGACATGCAAAATGATTTACTTGCTCTAAGTACAGCACCAAGAAGGACATCCAGTGGGGGTGGGGGGTTACACACTTCATGTTCAGAAAAGAAAACACTTGTATGAATACAAGAAAACTTTAAAAAAAAGTTTAATTGTAGTCCATTTGACAGTCCTCTTTAACGAAACAAGCACACATACACACACATTATGTATATTTGGGCAGCAACTTTTTTAAACATCTTTCTTTGAATACGGCTGACAAGTGCTTTCGGCCACTTCTATGGCCATTTTCAAAGGTGTTTTGTCTCTAGTGTTGTTATTTTTTTCCTTTTTTCTAACTGTTACGTTATAATTTCCTTTTGTGTTGTTTTAAATAGGAACGTTTATTCCGAGCATTTATGCATTGCACATAGATGGAATCCGCGTGAGCATCTTTCTATTTTAAAAAGACTTTCAACACTCCATTTCCACTGTTAAATAATATAAGGTTTATAGCATAAGAGAAATGTTTGGTATACAGGGGCCGTCTAATAGCGAGATGTTTCTTATAATGTGATATATATAGAATTCTAGGGTTTCGATCAGAATTTTTCTTAGGAGTTCCTGTAAATTATGGATTGATATGTTTTTTTATCGGTTTTTGGTAGGATCAGTGACATTTGAGGTGGTAGTATGTTCTATATAGGTAATTGATTTATGACAAGAAACAGTCTTGTACAGGGCAGTGCAATTGATACACTTTATTGGTCATCGCTAGTTTAGATTTGATAAGGTTATTTTGATTAGTGACAGGGTTTGCAGTATTCCAGTTTTTGTAATATATTATAAATTTTACATAATATTTTAATCGTTTCACCCAAAGCAAAGTGGTACCGCCACTGATGCACAGGGGGCTACATAAGAGAATAAAACTTTAGTCAGGAGGAAAGCAAAGAGAAAGACGAACCAGTTCAAGGGGGTGTCAGAGAAAGGGCAAGAGAAGGATGGGAATAAAATTGTGATGACAGTTGCAAAGTTAGAGTGAGAAAGGAAAAGAACAAGACACACGGAGTGATGCAGAAAAGACGAGGGAACGACTGGAGTCAAGTGGATAAGAAATGGGAATTGACACTGCATTTAAATTTGCGGGGGTTGTAGCTGTCAGGAAAGCAAGTATACGAAAGAGAGTTCCATAGGCGGGAAGTGCGGGAAAAGCTGATGGAGTAGAATTGTCGGCTGCATTTGATAGGTTTAACTGTAAAAGGGTAGGAACCTGGTTGCCAGTCTGGTTGCTCGAGTAAATTCTTGTGGAGAGAACAGAAGCCATGAAAATATTTGTAGAAAAGACAGAGGGAAGCCACATCCCACCGGTGAGAAAGTGGCTGGGGTCGAGCTGCCAGGTCGGGACCAATTACATAAGTGAATCTTCTTTGGAGTCTGTCGAAAACTATGAGATGAACAGCAGGGGCGCCTGACCAGATATGACAACAGTATTCTATGCACGGTCAGATGGTTGATTTTTTCGGGATTTATGGTAGAAATACGGTGTTTGATGATTCTTTGTGTAGCGAATTTGTCCTGCTTATAATTATTGTGCATCCGGTTGCAGTAAAATATGTTGATGTTTTGTTGTGTGGTATTTTTATTGCTGGTGCTGTGTGTTTTTGTAAGCATGACTTAATGTGTTCCCCATGATCACGCCATTAATTTGGACGTAGGTGTTGCTATTATGCTCATAAAATGGGGTTTTTGTGGTGCAGGCAAAAAGTAGTTTCCGAAAAGTTGCTGCAGGAGGAGGAGGAGGAGGAGGAGGAGGAGGAGGAATTGACGGGTATTTGTAGCGCAGTCAATAATTATGTTACTTGCTTCTTCAACTGGGATGTTAGTGAAAAAATTTTCAACATCGAGCAAAGATAAAATATTAACTATGGGATTTGTTGCTTTTAATATATGGAGGAATTCATTTGTTGATGTAAATGCTATAATTGTTAGGAGTCTATCGGGAAATCATGTGATTGAATATTTTTGAAAGTTTATATTCAGGTGTAGGTATTTGGGATATGATAGGCTGAAGAGGAAAACTGGTTTATGGGGTTATATACATTACCGTACAGATATTCTGGTTGGTAATCTCCGACAATCATCTTGATTTTTAACAAACCGATCTCAGCATTGTTTCTTGTGATCTGTTTATTTACGAATTTATTTAATAATTCTGTGGGATTTTTATTTGATTTAGTGAATTTTGTTGTGTCATCAACGATAGATTGCAAATTTTGGTTTTAATCTTGTCCACTTAGAACTATATAATTGTTGGTTTTGTAGGCGCATCTGGTGATGATATTGAATCACCATATGTTGCGTAACTCTTTTATAGCTGATTTAAGTTTGTGGGAATATTATTGTGTTTGGTGTAGGGAGAACCGTTCTTCAAACCTTCCGCCTTTAGACGATTTCTCAAATTTGGGTGAATCTTAATGAATTTTTCCGTTGTCATTTGCTGGATTGATTGATAGAGTGTTTCGATTTCAGATTGCTTTTTTGGATGAGGTCGTATCTTGGTTGGAGGTGGCAATTTGGGTTGATATTCAAGAATTCAGTTTGGTTGTCAGTGAGTTCGCGAACGGACAAGTATTAAGAAGTTACATTTACAATTGGGTAGTACAATCTTTCCATTGTATAAGTTGGAGAGTTTTTTTTAAGTAATGCTGTGTTTTGGGTTGAGTTCTAACGTACCATTGAGATGGTTTAAATGGCATTCAGTGGTTATTAGTTCTGTTGTGTTCATTGTATTTTTTAGAATCTTTTTGTAATTTCTTTTTAAAATATCTTTGTATTTTTGTATTTCAATTTTAAGATGCTGTATCTTCTCATTGGCTACTGTTAGTTGTCGTTCCATGAAGTTTTTCATAGATGTGCTGGTGTTAGGTTCCTTGTTGGCAACCGGATTATAAGATTTGATTAATGTATATTTTGGCAGCAACATTTCTTTCAAATATCTTTCATTAAATATGGCCGACAAGGGGGACACCTGGGGATGATGTAATGGTTAGCAAGCGTGTTTCATTAGAATTTATTACAATTGAGGAGTGAGTTCTATCCTTACTGGGTGCTCCATACTCTTGACCTTGTGCTGCATCTAAGCTGCTCTTAGAAAATCACAATATGGCGGACAAAGACGATGTAATTAATTTTTTAATTAAGTTTTCCTAGCATCATTATGTTTTTTCATTTTGTAGAAATAAAAGAGTAAAAAGATTTTTCATAATGTTAATTGTCCCTAGTGCTTTCGGCCACTTCTATAGCCATTTTAACGGGTGTTTTTGCTGTGGTATTGTTATTTTTTGTCATGTTTTGACTATTACATTGTAATTTATTTTTGTGTTGTTTTAAATAGGAACGTTCATATGTGTGTGTGTGTGTGTGTGTGTGTGTGTGTGTGAGAGAGAGAAAGAGAGAGAGAGAGAGTATATAGATCTAACGTTTGCTGTTATTTTATTATTTACAGTTTAATGCAGCAAAAAAGAGTTGCTAGTTTAAATATTTCTCACTAGGCGGTTCTGTCAAAATGGGTTAACATCAGTTTGCACCAAACTTGAAAGACAAATCCTTTCAACCGAAAATCAATCCACACATTTTAGACAACAGATGTTACCAGTATGCATATTTATGTATGCGTACGTAAGTAAATGTTTATAAAATGCACATATATCCACACACAACACACATAAGCATACACATGCATATCTCTCCCATTATATATAGTCATCCGCAGACAGATCTGTTTCGCCATATCACAGCTCATCAGTACGGTTAGACTCCGATTGCTTTTTTTACCCAGGATTGAAACCCGACCGAAATGGCGTCAGTCGGCGACTCTACCCTGGGCTATGGGCGTTCGGTGGAAGTAGGCAGACTTTTTAGCGCATATCATAATACGCGCCCAATATCTAGAGTGCTCTAATTCATTTCACAGAATGAGCGATATATGTATATATATATTACATATAAAAAAATTTATAACTCTGAGATCATATAGCCCTTTCAACGGATGAAACTGACTCCATATCGTCGGCGATCGTAATCAGGATAATGATTATGATCACCAAAGATACAGGGTTCGTTTCACCCGTTGAAATGGCCATACGATCTTGGGAATTTTTATTTTTTTTATATATAAAATATGTGTATTGGCTTTGTAAATAAATAAGTTTAATTACATTGAGCCCTCTGGCTGGATCAGTTTCAATATTTAATTTTTAATAAGCTACTCTGGAAAATTACCTCTGATAAGTTGTTAATTAAAGTTAGCAATGGGTCGTAAATTTTAACACTTCCAAAAGGAAAATTCTGAATATTGCATTTTGACTGTCAAAAATCAACACTGCCATGAAGTCAGAAACAATTCCGTAATGTTCATATATTTTATATAATTGTGGCGATGAAAGAGAAAACAAGGCTTGTCTTGAAAAACAAAAGTGGGTTCTCTGTTCTAATCATCAAAAAAGAATCTGAATCGGGTTCACTTTAGTCGTCCTCGAAATATGGTAATAGTTTGATCTTCTATATTAGACTTGGCCAATCACAACCTTTTAAGCCTAGCAAAAGAATGCTACTTTGGGCAACAAAGGAGAGACTCCTAGCTCGTTGCATGATTCTCCAGAGTCATTGAGGTTTTCTCTAAACATATTTCAGTTAGATCTTATTCTTTGGACAGAGTTCAACTCAGTTGAGTCTCTGTCTTTGCCAAGACTTGTCTTGAAAAGAATTTGTTTTCTTTGTCCGACACGTAAAAAAAAAAAAAGTGGAAATCGGGTTGACTTTAGTAAGTCACGAAATATGGGAATTGTTTGAGCTTCTCTTCTAGTCTTGGCCAATCACAACCTTTTGTTAGCCCCATAAAAGAAAGCTACTTTGGGCAACAGAAGAGAGACTCCTAGCTCCTTTCATGATACTTGCTGGGCTTTCAAATTTATTCTAATCGTCTTTAAGTTGACTCTTTTTCTTCAGACATAGTGCAACTCAGTTGAGTCACTGTCTTTGCCAATATTTGCCTTGAAAAAGAACTTGTGCTCTCTGTTCTACTCGCTACTACCGGCAAAAAAAAAAAATAGACCCAGATCGAAAAAGAAACGTTAGCAATATTTGCAGTGAAAAAATTCATACTCGAAAGTTTTTATTTACAGACAGACCCCTGACCCTTATTATCAATTTATGGCTCGAAAAGATTCCCTCGCATACAGCGAATAGATTATAACGCTAGACTATCAACTTATTTAATTACAATTTTAGGATGGACTATCAAATGTCCAAAAATTTAGAACATGCGGATGGTTTATCAAGATTGAACTGGAATCTGTCGGGCAAGCGCTTTGTCTTCCGGCTGAGAATGACTTAGTTGGGACTAGATCTACGGAATGAGACTCAGCCGAGAAAAACAGACAACTATCTGCTTTCGGACTGAGATCGAGTCGGTCGAGGCACCGTTTACGGACTGAGACTCGGCTGAGAAAGAAAGACAGACAGCTCTCTGCTTTCGAGCAGAAATCGATTCGGTTGAGGCTCCGTCTACGGACTAAGACTTGGCCGAGAAAGACAGATAGCTCTCTGCTTTCAGACAGAGATCGACTCGGTCAAGGCTTCGTCTACGGACTGAGACTCGGCCGAGAAAGACAGACAGCTCTCTGATTTCGGACAGTGATCGACTCGGTCGAGGCTCCTTCTGCAGACTGAGACAAGGTTCTACAAAAGGATGCTGAGGATGCAATTGTTCAAACATGGGAGCAAAGACAAACTTTTAGAGAAAATGGAAGCAAAAGGAAGAGGTAGTTGAAATTTCTAGTGCACATAATGAGGAAAGGTGGCTTGGAAAACCTGATACCCACAGGACAGATTGAAGTCAGATTGGGACATAGGTCATCCACACATAACCGATTCAGTGAGTTTGACTAAATGGATGGTGGAAAAAAAGTTTTGAAAAGATAACAAAAAGACAAAATTTCTTAAGAGCAATTAAGGACAGGAGACTGTGGAGAGCCATGATCGCCGATGTCCTGCAGAAACACGACACATAGAAGAAGAAGAAGAAATTTGTATAAATAGATAGTAGAACAAGGTTTATGAGATTTAGCAACAAAAAATTTATAAGGGTTACAAAGAACAGGAAATTGGGGAGAGCCATGATCGACAACATCCTGAAAAGACATGGCACATCAAAGAAAAATGAGTTTGTGTAAATAGATTATAAAACAGGGTTTAGAAGAGATAACAAACAGACAACATTTATTAAGACCTATAAATGATAGGAAGCTGTGGAGAGCCATGATCGCCAATGTCATGAAGAGACAGAACACATAGAAGAAAAAGAATGAATTTGTCTTAATAGATGGCATAATAAGGTTTAGGAGAGTTAACAAAAACTGAAAATTTGTTCAGAGTTACAAAGCAGAGGAAATTGTGGAGAGCCATGATCGTCTATGTCCAGGGGGAACATGATGTATAAAAAAGAAAAAGACCGGGTTTTTGACATTTAGAATTATATTTCCAGACTTGATTGCTATTTTCCCACAATGCTGCATAAATAGGAATCTGCCACTGAACAGATTTTTTTGTCTAATTAAACGTTTCATGTTAGAATGAATCAAGGAAGAAGCATTAATAATGATGACGAAAGGAAAGGTAAAAAAAAGTGTTGCAATTTACTAGTATTGATTCGCCAAATACACCCTTGTGCAAATTAATTAAAACAAAATGAATAATGCCTTTTTGGCAGCTTTCATGCCTTCCCTAATAAGGTATACTTTATTTCTTGGCATTGTTTTTCTCTTCCGATCACATTTTCCTTTACGTTTTGGACTGATGGATCCAGGTTTTTCTTGGCCTCGATGACACGTTGAAAGGCTGACACCAACAATATCTGCGATCTCTCTGTAAGGCTTGCCAGTGCTTTTGTGTAATATAACAATTTTTTACGCTTCCTTGGAGTAATGTCCATCGCAGAAAATGGCTGTAGGACAACTAATCGACAGCTGAGACAAAAGTGTCAGGGTGTTTTAAAAATTTGATCTATTCACAGATGACGCAATATTTATCAAGGCCAAACAAATTTCATCATACAAGTCAAAAATATTCATATTACTGCACACCACAGCAACAGACCTAATCTGAGTAGAAAATAGAAATCGATTACACCCTGTCACTCCAGTTGGTTTTAAACTGACCATATGGTGAAAGAAGTTGTTTCAATTAATTGAACAAGGGTGTATACTGTAATCTTTTTTGTCAAAATGAATATATATATATATATATATATATATATATATACTAGCAAGATAATAGCCTGGCATTGCTTGGGTGTAATGAAGGCTTTAAAACTAATCCATGGTCCTGGAGCTCAGACTCTTTGGACGTTGGCACGAAAGACTAAAAAGCAATAGTTGTTTCCAGTTAAAGTGAAACTGTAGACTGAAAGAAAAATGAAAGGATGTAAGTCAAATTTTCATTTCCTGGTATCGATATCAAATAAGTTTTTTCATCGTAAACTGAATTTTGAAGGCTAAATAAGTCCTCTGAGTAAATGGTATCATGGCTGAGACTAAGAACTACAATTATACCTACTGAGAGCCAAACATGAAGCAAAAACTAAAATAAAAGGGCTGAAAAAAATACAGACATACAGGCAGATAAACAGACACATAAACACAAACATCTTGCCTTTTATATATATATATATATATATATATATATATTATCAATTTTCTGCACTATTGTAAGAACTGCAACCTTGAAACTTCTGAATATCGTTTCTTATGCCTTTGTCTATGAGTGTATCAAATTTGATTAAAATCGGACTACTCCTTCTATAACCTGATTTTTTCGATTATCGATTTTTGATATTTATCTGGGGTACCTCGACACAAAACCTAGCTAAGAACACTCGCAGATGCTTATAGTACAACTGTGTAAATTTTCAAGAAATTCGGTTCAGCCGTTTTGGAGTCTATAGGTAACACACACACACACACACACACAGACAAAGTTCCATTTATAAATAAGTTTATATATATATATATATATATAATTTTTCCTCGTCATCAAGCAATATTTATGGAACAAATATAGTGTGGTCTGATAAAATGAGCCAATTTAGCTCAAAGAAATGAATCATAATTTATAACCAATCTAAATTATGTGTTGAGTCTTTCTTTATAAATATAATAATGCTCTGGATAACATCCATTGAGCTCTCTATACAGATATAACACTTTATATTCTATATTAAGTAAATCTTGTTGGATTGTCCTCAGCATTTATGGACTTGTCATCACTGCCTACATATATATATATATATATATATATATTGATTGTTTAATACTTAGTATATACTTTATTTTAAGTTTTAATCTTAATTTTACCCTAACGTTAACCTTAAAAAGTATTTTAACCCCCCTACCTTCCTATCCCAAGCTCCTTTAATTGCCTATCTTTAGAAAATATGGATTCTTTTACTAAACCCCTTTTTCCTTGGTTAACACATTATGTATATATATATATATGTTTTTTTCTCTAATATTCTTTCTTTAATAATTTTTAAACTGATAACTTCCTGTAATTGGCATTTAACTCGCTTCTACCTAAAAGGTTTTATCAAATAAACTTTAAAAAACTTTTAAAATTTTATATTGAAACCCATTCCTTCTTGCCTAAATATACCTCTTCAAACAGCCCAAAATCTTAACTTTAAAAAGTAATTTAACTCATTTAGTTGTCTATCTTTATAAAATATGAACGCCTATTCCTTCCCTTCTTAAATATACCTTTTCAACACCCTGGAACCCTGCGACTACCAGCTCTATCCATTTCCATTTTGTGACCGTTGTTAACCAAAAACCCCTCCACACTGTAACTCAGGGCCTTTGCCATTTGGAAAAACAATGTCGCTGACGTGACGTAGAGTCTCTATTAGAGATCCTATGTCAAAGTGTACATCCGACACCTTTGAATTTTGAAAATTTTCTCTAATATATATATATATATATTCTCAGATGGGATGTATCTGCAGAAGAGACAAAATGAATTAAATAAAGACAAGAGGAAAAAGTGAACTTAGCTAACACATTTCATCCTTTGAGAAACTTTATCAAGTCAATGAAAAACTTCAAGAGTGCCACCATTGAATATTATCAAAATAACAATCTATGCCCAGGATTTTTTGTCCCCAAACTAGTCTTTCTTAAATGAATTACTCTTTTCAAAAGCCAAAATATGCAACAACAATTTTGAAGAATCGAAAGAGAAATGTTAAAAATCCATCACTTCAACTTTTGAATATGTACAGCACAAACGTCCATTTCTTACCATATTAACCTAATTACAATCCATACAACATATGAAAAGCCGAAAAGTATGTGATTATTACTTGGTCACTTTACTTTCCTCCATATTGAGAACACATTTTGCTCTCCTCGTGCTTTGACTGACCTTTCAACCACATGATGAACATTCATGAACTTTCTCTAATTTACAAGTCATAATAAATCAATGTCATTGTTGTCTCTGTATATATAAACACATCCAGCATAATAAGTCCTTCATTGCTTTGATAAAGTCTCTCTCAGAGAATGAACCTGTCAGCTAGGTTTTTTCTCTTGTCTCTTTTGTTTTTTATTCATATATATATATATATATATATATATGGCCTGTGTATACTATCTCCAAACCTCATAATCGAGAAGACAGAGACTGATTGGGGACCTTGGGCAGTGTTTAGTAACCCTCGCCATCTTATAAGTATTTGCATTTTTACCTACATTTACAAATATATTGTTATCATCCCAAAGAAGCCAGTAAAGCCAATAAAATGAAAAGGCATTGCCATTTATGAAAGAATTAGGAAAAGAAACATTAATAATGAGCAGAAAAAGAAAGTAATCAGATGGACAGTAGATAGCGATTGACATTGCTTTTAAATTTTTATAGATAAAAGTTGAGTGGAAAGTATGGAGCTGGAAGGGAATTTCACAGGCAAAAAAGTAGGAGAAAAGAAACTTTTAGCAAAGAACTTATGGCTACATCTTACCAAGTTAGCTGAAAAATTGATGAGATCTTGACGCCAATCTAGTATTGCGCTTAATACATAAAGTCTAGGTACCAGAGTGAGGAGTTCATTTAAACAATTATCATGAAAGTGCTTATAAAAAAGCACAGAATGGCACAACCTTATGATGGTGGGTAAGTGATTAAAGCTGCACCACTAGATCAGGACCAATAATATTTGTTGTGGATCCCGGGAATGCGGTCCACACAAATAAATGAACAACGCCAGTAATTCAGATAGAAAATAAGTGTATTAACGTAAGGAAGCAGATTTGAATGAAGATTAGTAGTCCAGGAATGTGGGTTAGTAAAAAGTATATGTACAAGTCTCTAGAAGTGAAGCCGTAGTATATTGAGTATGTCCGTTTCAGAAGCTGAGGGGTACTGCGTAATAATCTTCTTGAAGAGTGGAGCACAGAGCTACTATGAACTACTGTGTACTTCTGGTTAACTCTCTGTGTAACATTGGTATTTTTCAGTCTCGCTTCTATAGCAGTAGTATAAGTATACTCTGGACGAGTTCATCTTTAGGAAAAGGGAGAACCCTGCAACAATATTACTGCATTTTCTTTGGATATTATCAAGGAGCTCAAGGTAAATAGCAGAGCCATCAGACCATTATGTGGCAGCAATATTCAATGCCAGTCTAGTGCTATGCTTAAATTCATAAAGTCAAGGTACCATAGCAAAGAGTTCATTTGAACAATTACCATGAAAATATTTATAAAGAAAAAAGCACAGAGAAGCAACCTGACAGCAGTGCATAATGCCAAGTTACCAGATCAGGACAAATAATATTGCAGATTCTTCTTTGGATTTTATCAAGGAACTCAAAGTAAATAACAGGGGCACTGGACCATATGTGGTAACAATATTCTAGGCATGGGCGAATGGTAGACTTATAAATATGTAAGATAGATTCTGGAAAGAAACATTGCAGATTCTTCTTTGGATTTTATCAAGGAACTCAAAGTAAATAACAGGGGCACTGGACCATATGTGGTAACAATATTCTAGGCATGGGCGAATGGTAGACTTATAAATATGTAAGATAGATTCTGGAGAGAAACATTGCAGATTCTAATGCTGAGAATGTTAATATCTAGTGTATAAACTAGATATTAACATTCATAGCATCCTGACAGACTGGATATTAACATTCTTAACATGCTAATAGAATGGATATTAACATTCATAACATTCTTATTGACTGAATATTAACAATCTTAATATTCTTATAGACTGGATATTAGCATTTTTAACATTCTTATAGAGAAGATATTAGCATTCTTAAAATTCTTAGAGACCATATATTAACATTCTTATCAACTGAATATCAACATTCTTAACATTCTTATAGATTAGATATTAAAATTCTTAGCATTTTTACAGACAGGATATTAACATTTTTAATATTTTATAGACAGGATATTATTATTTTTAAGATTTTTATTCAGAGAATATTAACATTCTTATACACAAGATATGAATATTTTTAACATATTTATAGACAGGATTATTAAAAACATTATAAAAAACAGGGTATTAACATTCTTGTATTCAGGATATAAACATTCTGATAGACAGGATATTGATATTCTTAGCATTCTCATAGGTTATGAACATTCTTATGGACAAGATATAAACATTTTTACATAGTAGATATTAACATTCATAACATTCTAATAGTCTGGATATTATCATTCATAACATTTTTATAGACAGTATAGCAGCCTTTTTTACAGTCTTATTGACAGGATATTACCATTCTTATAGACAGAATGTTAGCCTTCTTAATATTTTTATAGTCATGATACTAATATTCATTAGTTAATAATGTTAATATCTTATTGATATAAATATTAAATTTATATCAATAAGATATTAACATTTTTAATATTCTCATAGATAGGTTAAAAATTCTAATAGACAGAATATTAAGATACTTATAGGCAAGATATTAACATTCTTTACATGGGATATTAACATTTGTAACATTCTTTATAGAATCGATATTAACATTCTTAAAGTCTAGATATTAACATACTGAAAATTCTTATAGACAGGATATTAACATTACTGACATTCTTTAAGACAGTATATTAATATTTTTATATACTTGATATTAAGATTCATAACATTCTTATAGTCTGGGTATTATCATTCATAGCATTCTTTATAGTGAGGATATTAGCATTCTTATCATTCTTATAGACAGGTAATAACATTCTCATAGACAAATATTAGCATTCTTATAGAGTTGATATTTAGATTCTTAAAAATCTTTATAGACTCAATATTAATATTCTTAACATTCTTTATAGACTGCATATTAACATTCTTATAGACTGGTAATAACATTCTTAACATATATATACACAGGATTTTAACATTTCTAGCATTCATATAGTGAGGATATTAACATTTTTATATTTTATAGACAAAGTAATAGCATTCTCAACAATCTTATATACAGGTTTATAACATTATTATAGACAGGATTTTAACATTTTTTAGACTTGATTTTAACATGCTCAACATTCTGATAGACTATATATTAACATTCTTTAGACAGGATATTAACATTCTTAACATTCTTTATTGACTCAATATTAACATATATATTAACTTATAGAGAAGATATTAACATCCTTAACCTTCTCATAGACTGATTGATAACATTCCTATAGACAAGATATTAACATTCCTAAGCCTTGTACAGACTCTATTTTAACATTTTCAATATCTTATAGATAGGATATTAGTATTCTTAAGTTTCTTATAGGTGAGATATTAACAATCTTATGGACAAGATATTAATATTTGTAACATTCTTATAGACTGGATTTTAACATTCTTATATGTTAACATATTCATAGATAGGATATGAATATTCTTAACATTCTTATAGGCAGGATATTAACACTATTAAGGATAGGATACTAACATTCTTATAGTCTAGATATTAACATTTTTATAGACAGGATATTAACATTCTTAACATTCTCATAGATAACATTATTATAGACAGGATATAGACATTTTATATACTTGAAATTAACATTTTATACACATGTTATTGACATTCTTAACATTCTGATAGCAAGGAGATTAACATTTTTATATTTTATAGACAAAATATCTAAACAAAATATTTTATAGACAGGTAAATAACATTATTATAGACAGGATTTTAACATTCTTATAAATGTGATATTAACATGCTTAACATTCCTAAAGATTTGATATTAACATTCTTTACATGCCAATCTGGAAAGTAAGGCTTTTTGCCTATCTGCCAAATTGGGGGGTACCGCACTTTGGCTATGTGCTAATCTGGGGCTACCTCAATTTGGCTATGTAGCAATCTGGGTAGTACCGCACTTTGGCTACATGGCAAACTGGTGGGGCACCATAATTTGGCTATGCGGCAATCAGGGGGCACCACAATTTGGGTATGTGACAATTTGGCTACCGTAATATGGCTATGTGGAAATCTGGGGGGTAACACAATTTGGCTATGTGGTAATCTGGGAAGTTTTGCAATTTGGCTATGTAGCAATTTGTGGGGGTATGGCAATTTGGCTATGTGGCAATCTGGGGGTGTACGGCAATTTGGCTATGTGGTAATCTGGAGATGCACGGCAATTTGGCTATGTGGCAATCTGGGGGTGTACAGCATTTTGGCTATGTGGCAATCTGGGGGGTGTACGGCAATTTGGCTATGTGGCAATCTGGGAGTGTACGGCAATTTGGCAATGTGTCAATCTGAGGGGTGTACGGCAATGTTGCTATGTGGCAATCTGGGGAGCATACCGCAGTTTTGCTATGTGGCAAATTGGGAGGTACAATTATTGATTGTTCTTCTCTCAACTAGAAATACATCAAGCTTAATAGAAACAATAGAAATAATTATCTGTGTCAAATACTTGAAAAATGACTGAAATATTTGCCCTGGATCATTAATCAATAACAAAATGGACGAAACATTTTAAATATTTGTTTAGTTTTTTTAAAATAATGACCTGCTTTCATTTTTATTGTTATTGAAATATTTGTTACCTTTTGTTTAGCACAAATATTTATCAATGCAATAAAGGAATTTCCACAAGTATTTTACAATTATAGAACTCACAAGGAGCTCCATTCAGTCATTAATTTAAGAATTATGATCACCAGAAAATCTGAATAGCAAAACTGCAAAATTTACATTGCTATTTCTAGCATTTTATAAGTTGACCAACTTCAAATCAAGGAAAGCATAAGTTTATTAAATATTATTAATGAAACACAATATTCTGTAGTGATAGCAACAAATAAGTCACTAAATAACCTCTGACCTTTAGTACTAGACTATGTTGGAATATGAAATGAAAGTTATCAATAATAAATGTAAATACTTTTAAATTTAGATAAAAATGAATAATTAATGAAAAAAGAAAAAGTTCGATTATTAAAAAGATAGTTAAATAAAATATAGAATACTCCCATGATGCATTGGAACACGTTTTGCTGCTAATTGAAACAAAAGCACCTCAGAATGGAAAAATTGAAGAGCCAAGTTCAAATTCTGGTTAAATTCATTGCATTCTGCCCAGTAAGTCTTGTCTCTTTAGAGATATAATTGCCCAAGCATGTATCACATATGACACTTAACTGACTGTCAGAGACACAATTTGCATACCAACCTCATAGGGAAATGATGGCCATGCGGTCCTCACAGATTATCAGATAGGCAAATGGTGGTACACACAGATTAGCCCATAGCCAAATTGTGGTAACCCCCAGATTGACAAATGGCCAAATGGCGGCACCCCTCTAGATTAACACATTGGCTTTACCCCTCAGATTAGCTGATAGCCAAATTGCAGTACCCCAAGATTGACACGTAGTCAAATGGCAGTTCTTCCAATTATCAGGTAGCCAAATGGCAATACAATACAAATTGACAAAAAGTGTAATGGCGGTGCCCCTGATTGACACATAGCCAAATGGCGAAACCCCACAGATTGATACATAGCCAAATTGTGGTAACTCCAGATTGGCAGATAGCCAAATGACGGAACTCCAGATTGACACATTGGCGGATAGCCTAGTGGCAAATTGACAAATAGTTAAATTGCTATACACCCAGATTGGCAGATAGCCAAATGGCAGTTCATTCAGATTTACACATGGCCAAATGGCGATACCCTATGATTGGCAAGTAGCCAAATGGCAGTACTATACAAATTGACAAAATGCTAAATGTCGGTGCTCCCTGATTGTCACATAACCAAATATCGGTACCCCACAAATTGACAAATAGCTAAATTGCTGTACCCTGAGATTGGCAGATAGCCAAAGTGCGATATCCCACAAAATGACAAATAGGTAAATTACGGTATCCTCCAAATGGCGGTATCCTGCAAATTGACAAATAGCCAAATGGCGGAATCTTCCAGTTTGACAAATTGCTGATTTGGGTACCCCCAGATTTGCAGTTAACTAAAAATTAACAAATTGACAAATAGCCAAATTACGGAACCCCCAGATTGACAAATAGCCAAATGTCGGTACAAATTGAAAAATAGCTAAATTGCTGTACCCTCTGATTGTACGTAGCCAAATGGTGGTACCATACAAATTGACAAATAGCTAAATTGCTCTACACCCAGATTGGCAGGTACCCATAGGGTGATATTCTACAAATTGACAAATAGGTAAATTGCTGTACGCTCACAAATTGACAAATAGTTAAATTACGATAACCTCCTCAGATTGACAAATAGCTAAATGGCGGTACCCCACTGATTCACAAATAGCTAAATTGATGTACCCTCCCAAATTGACAAAATAGCTAAATTGTGGTATTCTCCAGATTGACAAATAGCCAAATGGCTTAGCCCTCTAAATTGACACATAGCCCAAATACGGTAACCCCCAGATTGGCAGATAGCCAAATGGTGGTATCCACTGATTGACACATTGGCAGATAGCTAAATAGCGGTACCCACAGATTGACACATAGCCAAATTGCAGAACCCTCACATTGGCAGATAGCCAAATTGTGGTGCTCCCAGATTGGCAGATAACCAAATGGCGATACCCCACACATTGACACATAGCCAAACTCTGACCCAACTGATTGGCAGATAGGCAAATGGCGGTACACACAGATCAGTAGATAGCCAAATGATGGTCCCCTGATTGGCACGTAGCCAAATTGCGATACTCTACAAATTTAAGTATAGCTAAATTGCGGTACCCCCTAGTTTGACACATAGCCAAATTGAAGTCTCCACAGACTGGCACATAGCCAAATTGCAGTACCCCTTAGATTGACACATAGTTAAAATGGCAATACCCCCAGCTTGACACATAGCCAAATGGCGGATAGACAAATGGCAGTACCCCCAGATTGGCTCATAGCTGTTTGTACAATGTTTCAGCTGTTGTACTCTAAGGCCTTTTTCAGGTGCTAGGAATTTCAAACCGAACCGTTTATTACAATCACTGCAGTATATCATTCTGAATCATGAGATCTCCCTTTAACCCTGCAAGTTACTTGTTCACCAGTGCTTTCGCCTGGTATTGAACTCACAACACTTTGAGCCAAGTCACAGGAAATAATCAACATCTATATCCACTAGGACATGTGTCCTTAAGGACAAGAACAACTAAATTTATAAGTCCCAAAAGCAAGGCATTGCTTCTATGCAAGGAATGAGAATGATATACCCCAGTGATTGTAATAAAGGGTTCACTTTGAAATTCCTAGCACCTGAAGAAAGCCAGAGCGTACAATGGCCGAAACATCGTACAAATGGCAACAAAGATGAGGACAATAGTCTGAATAATGTAAATACTATACTATACTACCTCATCTCAAAAATATAGACAAACACAAATTTTCAATTAATTGATTTTGCCGACAGGAACCATTACTTCTGTCTATTCCGGAGACAGTCATCTGACCAAAAATAGACGCCTAATCACGTCTGCTCGCAGTGAGTGCAAGAGAACCCTAAATGACGCCAAACGGTTGTTTGCTGAGAGAATTCAACAGCGCATAGCTGACCGCAAGTTCGGCTCCAAGGACTATTGGAGGATTTGCAAACGAGTGCTGAACAACAGCAAATCCTCAATACCTCCTTTAATCCATGAATTTGAGGTTCTCACGTCATCTGCGGACAAAGCTGAGCGCTTTGCCCGCAGATTCTCATCCAACTCCACATTTGACTCATCTGGAGTTTACCCTCCCGACTTCCTTATAAGAACTGAGGCCAAACTGGAGGACGTATATACTACCCCGACAGTAGTATCCCGCGTAATTTCAAAACTTGACCATCATAAGGCGAGCGGTGACGATGGAATCCCGGTGATAGTCCTTAAGAAGTGTGCTCCTGAACTCTCCCCTGTCCTCTCTAAACTGTTTAACTACTGCCTTTCTGCTTCCTGTTTTCCTGCATGCTGGAAGTTCTCTTCAGTCGTTCCTGTATTTAAGAATTGTGGTGAACCCTCGGACCCATCCAACTATCGCCCTATCAGTGTTCTACCGATATTCGGGAAAGTGTTCGAGGCCATAATCAATTCAATATCTTACTGCCCAAAAACTCTTCTCTGACAGGCAATATGGCTTCCTAGCAGCTTTGCCAGGTCCACGGCCGACTTGCTAACAACCGTAACGGAGTACATGCTCCAGAACGTGATGAGTCTGACGAGGCTCGCCCAGTTGCTCTGGACATCTCCAAGGCTTTTGACAGGGTTTGGCACTCTGGCCTCCTATGCAAGCTACGGGGTTACGGTATTACCGGTCGCCTGCTTGACCAAATCCAATCTTTTTTAAATAACCGCAAAATGAAGGTCGTTTTGCATGGGCATGCCTCTTCATCCTACAGCACAAATGCTGGTGTCCCACAGGGCTCTATCCTGGGCCCGACGCTCTTCCTTATTTTCATCAACGACCTCTCAGATGAGATCAAGTGCCAAGTAGGCATCTACGCAGATGACACCACAATATACTCCTGCACCAGTAAGAAACCTGTCGCGGCGGATAGACATAATCTCGCTACTGACCTTGAACGGGATCTACACTCTGTGGTGAACTGGGGCAAGAAGTGGCTTGTCAAATTAAATGCCTCTAAGACCTAGCTGTTGTCTGTCAACCATCACAGGCAACCTCTCCTGCTTCCCATAAGCATGGACCAAGCGATTCTCCCTGAGAGCAATACACTGCGCCTCCTCGGCCTTACCCTCTCTTCAGACCTCAAATGGAACCACTATATCGAATCCATAGCTAAATCCACCGCTAAGAAGTTTGGGTCATTATGTCGATCCAGGATATTTTTTCCGCCTGAATCCATCCTGCATATATACAAGTCAACCATCCGTCCGTGCATGGAGTACTGTTGCCATTTATGGTCAGGCGCCCCTGCTATTCTCCTCAGTGTTCTTGACATGCTCCAAAGGAGAGTCTGCAATGTGATAGGTACTGATCTGTCGGCTCGACTGCAGCCATTTCCCCACCGTCGAAATGTGGCCTCCCTTTGTCTGTTCTATAAATACTTTCATGGCTTCTACTCGGACGAACTTAAGTCACTGGTGCCTCCTCAACAGGTGTTTACTCGTGCAACCAGACTGGCAACTGGGTCCCACCGATTCACAGTCAGGTTAGCCAAATGCAGACGACAATTCTACTCCTACGGCTTCTTCTCTCGCACTTCCCGCCTGTGGAACTCGCTCCCATATTCTTGCTTTCCTGATGGCTACAACCTCCAGAAATTTAAATGGAATGTCAATACTCATCTATTAACCACTGGATTCTAGCTCTCTCCCCACCCCGTATATCCTTCCCTTTCCCTCCACCTATGTAACTGTCATCGCACCTGCATTCTCATCTTTCTATTGCTCTTTTCTAACTGGTCTGTACTCCTCACTCTTTTCTAATTAATCTTTTTACAGTTATGTAGCCCCCCGAACATCAGTGGCATTTCCGCCTTGCTCGGGGTGAAATGATTAAAAAAAACAAAAAATTTAAATATTTATATCATTTACATTCAGACTGTTGTCCTGAGTATGATGATAAACTACACCTGGCCTCTGATCAGGAGATTGCAAGTTTTAAGGAGCAGGGAACCACCTCTTAATTGCCACTGCTTCTAGATCAACTCTGACCCGAGGTTGTAGCACATGGACAAATAGTGAGCCTAATTCTATCTATAACTAATGATCTCTCTCTCTACCTAACTCTCTTTATCTATTTATCTCTGCCTAATTCTATTTATCAATGTATCAATCTATATATCTATGTATATTTGCCTAATTCTATCTATCTATGATTAATTATATCTATCACTGCCTAATTTTTTCGATATATTTCAAATGAATAAGACTGAAGAAAATAATAGCAATATTCAAATCAGAAATTTAAAACAGTGCTCAGTATAAAAATAGAGCAATGAATATTTATTAAAATTAAAATTAAAAATTTAAATAAATTAGATTAAATTAAATTAAAATAAAATAATATCAAATAAAATAAATAAATAAAATGAAATAAATAAAAATATATTATAAAAATAATAAGAAATATATAATACAATCTCTATATTTCTGTTTAATTCTATATCTATCTATTTATCTATCTCTGCCTAATTATATATATATCTGCCTAATTCTAGCTATCTATCTCTGTCTAATTCTGTCTGTCTCTGCTTAATTATATCTATCTATCTATCTATCTATCTATCTATCTATCTATATATATATATATATATATATATATATATATATATATGTCTAATTCTGTCAATCTCTGCCTAATTCTATCTATCTATCTATTCTGTCTGATTCTATCTATCTATATATATATATATATATATATATATATATATATATATATATATGACTAATTCGGTCAATATCTGCCTAATTCTATCTATCTATCTATCTATCTATCTCTCTTTATCTATATATATCTGACTAATTCTGTCAATCTCTGCCTAATTCTATCTATCTATCTATCTATCTATCTATCTATATATATATATATATATATATATATATGACTAATTCTGTCAATATCTGCCTAATTCTATCTATCTATCTATCTATTCTGTCTGATTCTATCTATCTATCTATCTATCTCTCTTTATCTATATATATCTGACTAATTCTGTCAATCTCTGCCTAATTCTATCTATCTATCTATCTATCTATCTATCTATCTATCTATCTATATATATATATATATATATATATATGACTAATTCTGTCAATATCTGCCTAATTCTATCTATCTATCTATCTATCTATTCTGTCTGATTCTATCTATCTATCTATCTATCTATCTATCTATCTATCTATCTCTCTTTATCTATATATATCTGACTAATTCTGTCAATCTCTGCCTAATTCTATCTATCTATCTATCTATCTATCTATCTATCTATCTAACACAGCCTAATCCTATCTATTTATGGATCTATGCCTAAATTTATTTATATCTACTTTTCTCGGCTTGTTTATTATCTTTGTCCAATAGACAGACAGCTATCTATCTCAAGACAAGTTTTCTCTTTTCACAAAAGTCTACACTCAATGAATTCACATCAGTTGTTTGTGCCTTGTCATAATCACTGGTGGTGGTGGTGGTGGTGGTGGTGGTGGTGGGGGGGGGTTATGTAATTGACGTCACCAACTAACTGACAAATACTGTTACATTTCAGATCAATAAGGACAGTAAACAAAGGGGAAAAATTTATTGGCCATCTGGGTCATTTTCAAAGAAAGACATTTGTTTCATTTACTCTTTTCAATTATTTTAGATGGCTTGGCTGTTTAGCTGAGGATGTTTGTTGGGGTGCAAAGGATATCAGCTCAGAACGAGAAACTGAAAAGCCGAGTTTGAATTCCAGTTGAATTCGTTGCATTCACTTATGCACGAATACCCTTGAGAAAAGTATTAATCCGTCACTTCTCCCTACTGCTATGGGTTAAATAGCAGGACAGATTGAATTCTTTAGCCTTGGTTGGCAACCAGTCTACCACAGAAAGTAATGACAACTTACTGTACGAAAATATTCTGCCAAGTCAGTCATGTTCTTTTTAAGACATGATCACCCAAGTGTGTATCATGTATGACAGTCAACTGACAGACTGTTAACTGTAAGAAAACAGAATGCATGATTGTCAGCAAAAGAAGTTTGCAAGTCTGGGAGATACAGGGAATGTTAAAAGCAAACAGAGGCAGAAATTAAACTATATGAGCAGCATAATACTTAGTAGATTATAGGATTATCCATTATAAGATTATCCATAGGTTGATTTTCCAGATTTCAGTTATCAGGACAGGAGATGAACATTGATGGTAATATTTCCTGACTGATGATGACGGCTCTCTATGGGGTTTTAATTTTCAACACAAATTTTGTTTAGTTATTTTTCTTACGCTGTAATTTAAGGGCACGTTGGAATAGTAAACAAAATGAAAAAGGGTTCGTTACAAATAAATCCATTTTCATCCAGTTTCAAGAGTTAATAGTATAAAATGTGAGACCAGCTAGAAACAGATAGAATGGTGTATTTTTTCATAATAAATATATATTATATGACATATAGATATAAATAGACTGAGATAGATAGATAGATAGATAGATAGATAGATAGATAGATAGATAGATAGATAGATAATGAACAGACTGGGATAGATAGATAGATAGATAGATAGATAGATAGATAGATAGATAGATAGATAGATAGATAGATAGATAGATAATGAACAGACTAGGATAGATAGATAGATAGATAGATAGATAGATAGATAGATAGATAGATAGATAGATAATGAACAGACTGTGATAGATAGATAGATAGATAGATAGATAGATAGATAGATAGATAGATAGATAATGAACAGACTGGGATAGATAGATAGATAGATAGATAGATAGATAGATAGATAGATAGATAATGAACAGACTGTGATAGATAGATAGATAGATAGATAGATAGATAATGAACAGACTGGGATAGATAGATAGATGCATGAAAGAACAATAATTGATTTCACAAGATATTTTGCAATAATCAATGAGATCATCCACATCAGCCAATCTATGGACACCTGATGATAAACAAAGAGTACTTGGTCAAAACGTTGTGTCTATTATAACACCCCATATCAACCAAGATGAGAACAAAAGATCAAAATAATTCCAAGATTATTGAAAATTACTCATCTCAGAAATAAATACAAAGTTTTTAAATGTCAGAGAATAATTTTACACTGTATTGGTATTATGAACAAGACCCTGTTTTAAAATTAGTTTTTAAAATCTGTAACTTTTGATTTAAATGAGGTAATTATGATGTAGTAACGACTCTAAGTAGAAGCTTATTCTAGATTTAATCAACCAACCCAGCCTTAGTGCTGAAAAACGTTTATTTTATTGTGATGGATGGTTACAAGCGAGAGGGGAGATGAGATGATCTTATTTTATTTCAACACACATTATAATTGATAATTACTTAAATTCAAAAATTTTGGCAAATGTTAGTGAAATTTTTTTTACGATTTTTTAGGTTTATTGAGAACCTGGGAAGCATTATAACAGAAGACGGAAAATGCAACACAGAGATCCGAAGGCGAATTGGCATGGTGAAGGAAGCATTCCAGAAGTTGAGTAAAGTATTAAGAAACAGGACAATTTCGCTAGAAACTAGGAAGAGAGTACTGGATTGCTGCATGCTGTCTGTCCTTCAATATGGCAGTGAATGCTGGACGATACCATCAAAGATGAAGGAAAAACTTGAAGCAACTGAAATGTAGTTCTACAGAAGGATTCTGCGAATATCATGGATCGAGCATGTGAGCAATGATGAGGTCTTGGAAATGATGGAAACAAAAAGGAAATTAATACTGAGCATCAGGAAGAGACAGCTGAAGTTCCTGAGACATGCAATGAGGAAGGAGGGCTTGGAGAATCTGATACTGACAGGCCAGATAAAGGGAAAAAGAGACAGAGGAAAGCAACGGATAACATATATGATGGACCTAATCAGGTGAATAAAGGAACAAGGATTGCATGGTGTAACAGGAGAAGGCGTGCTCAGAGCCACCAGGAATAGGGAAAAGTGGAAGGCTATGATCGCCTACGTCCTGAAGGGACAAGGCACATAGAAGAAGAAGAGAACCAATAATAATTATTATTTTTCATTTTCATCGATCAATGGATTCTCTTATTCATACCATTAGAAAACGTCTAAAACAATGATGTCGTAAGAGACTCATTTTTTATGATGCCTGGTGTATTTCAAGACTTCCAGGGGTTAACATTTATTACCTTATACTGTTTAAACAGAAGATGTTGATTTTAATGAGGTTTCCGGTTCCTACTAAAGTTTTTTTAAATTCTCTTTCACTCCCAGTAGCACCTTGCATCTTAGCGACATTATCACCTTGCTTGAAGTTCATGTAGATGCCCTACTTGGGTCACCTACTGTTTTGAACTCAGAGTTTTACCTTCTATAGTAGTTACCAATCACAGCTATAGTCCGATCTACCTTTCTATTTAACCTCCAACTATTGATATCGGAATTTACTAAGAATGACTTAGATGTGATACAGAACACCAGGTAAGGATTGAACTCGCTACTCAGTTGTAATTAATGTTGTGAGAGATGGTTTACTAATCATTAAACTATGCCAAAATGCCTAATGGAATATTGGAGAATAAAATATAGTCAGATTCAAAATACTGTTGTTTAACTGTTGTGACTTGTTAGGCCAGGAGGAAAGACACAGAAAATAAGAAGGTAGGTTTAACCGGTGTATTAGAATAACAGAACAGAAAAAAAAAAAGAATTTAATTTTCCCACCTGGCTAATACACCCTAGTTTTACATGTTTGTAGTGAGTACCGGTAAAAAATAAAATATAAAATATAAAAATAATATATATAAACAAAAATAGAAAGAATTAAAATAAGGCATTTGCTTTCTATTATTATTATTATTATTATTATCCCTCTCTCTCTCTCTCTCTCTCTCTCTCTCTCTCTCTCTACTGCAACCACTCTCTCACCGGCGTGATGTGGCTTCCCTGTGCCTCTTCTACAAGTACTTTCATGGCTTCTGCTCCGATGAACTTAGATCACTGATGCCGCCTAAGCACGAATTTGCACGAGATACTAGATTAGCAACTAGGTCCCACCCTTTTACAGTTAAACAGATAAGATGTAAGCGTAATTTCTACTCCAACAGCTTCTTTTCTCGCGCTTCCCGCCTGTGGAATTCACTTCCACATGTCTGCTTTAGACAGCTAAAATCTCCAGGTGTTTAAATGTAGGGTCAATAGACACCTTCTATCACACTAACTCCCAATTATTCTCAGAACACTCTCATCTACCCAACCCTCATTCTCGGTACCCTTACCTGCCTATCACCCACCCTCTGACATTTCCTATATTTAATCATTCTTTCTCCACTCTATATAGCCCCCTGCGCAGTAGTGGCAGTGAAATGCCTTGCTCGGGGTGAAACGCTTATAAAAAAAAACAAAAAACTTCTCAATCAACTAACGAGAAAGCAAACCTCAAATTAAAAGAGAAAGTAGAAAAAAAATCTGTACTTGACTGGAAAAAGGCCGGAAGTCTGCCGGTAAAACTGTAGCCTATAAGAAATTAATTTAAAATCAACCTTCTTCACTTTTACAATAAAAATCACAATGACGTGTGAAATCCTGGTTTCCCCACATAGAAAAATGATTGACCATCTGCTTAAGGCAAAAGTGGAAACCAGATTTCGCAAGTAGGTGTTAAAATGATTTTTGACCAATGGGAACAACTTGTAAAACTTGGAAGGACTTTGCGATCCAGTGCGAAATTCAAAAAGACTATATAAATGATCTCTGCATAGGTCAAGAGTTGGGGAGATGGGAGCAGCGACAGAGAAGCACGCATCTAAAATGTAATTTCAAACTTCCAGTAACCCGGACATTGTCCTCTGTCTTTTTCTCCTTATCTCTTTCAACAATTACTACTATGAACATTTTGTACGAACCCTTGATACACTTATATTTAATTTCTTAATAAACATTAATTTATATGAATTCTTATTATTCCTCCTTTAATAAATTTCCATTTTAAAATGCAAAATGTATATTTTATTCATCTTACACTATTCCACACAATTCTACATATTCCAACTTGCCGACAACTAACCTTCTGATGATGAAAAACCTTCTGATGATTATAACTCTGCATAAAACTTGTAAGCTGTAGGGAGTCCAGTTAAGTCTGACACAAGGCCGAATCAAAGAAAAATTAACCAGCTCCCTATAGCTTCAAGACGTCGGATGTTTACTGGAAGTTTGTCGGCCAAAATATCAACTTTTCTTGGGTTATTTAATGTCGAAATCTGTTTTATATAAGTACCTCCACTCAATTTTCAATATCTAAAATTGAATTTTTTTAAAATAAAAAAGAAATTAAAATACAAAATATAAAAATAGTATATATAAACAAAAATAAAAAATAAGAAATAAAACAGACATTAGCTTTCTATTGTTATTATCTCTCTCTCTCTCTCTCTCTCTCTCTCTCTCGCTACTTCTATCTATACATCTCTCTCAACTAACAAGAAGGCAAACCTCAAATAAAAAGAGAATGTAGAAGAAAAATTGGAACTTGGCCAAAAAAACACTGGAAATCTGCCGGTAAAACGTTGGATGTTCGCTGGAAGTTTGTCAGACAAAATGTCAACATTTGTTGGGTTATTTAATGATGAAATCTGTTTTAAGTACTTCCACTCAATCTTCGATACCTAAGTTTTAAAATTGAATTTTTTTTAAATAAAAAACACAAATTTTCTTGAAACTTCTATTTTAGCTTAATTGAAAGCTAACTGATTAAATTTACTATTTCCACAAAGCAAAATACTCTGGTGTATTTCAAACAAAAATTATATATTCCATTGGAATCTAAAATTTTGAGATTTTTGAAAAAACTTAAGTTTTTCGGCCATTTTTTTGAGCAATTGACACATTTGTAAACAAAAAATAATTCTCGGTTTTAAAAATCTTGCAAAAATAAAATAAATATCTTTTACTCGTTATTTTTGAAAAAATTAGAAAATCTAAAGTTAAATTAATCTGATTTGAAATTAATGTTACTTGTTTATGTCATGAAATTTAACATAAACGTATTTCTTAATTACAAAGGTCTACCCTTCAAGTAGGCGATGACAGCACCTGTTATGAATCAATCTGGAATTATGGTGACCAAAAATTGACATAAGCCAATTTAACATTTCGTAAGGGGAACAATCCTTGAAACATGTGACCTTTTAATGATAAGTCTCCATAGTAAAAAAAGCAAAAAAAACTACATAAATAAAAAAATTTAGAAATTATTTTTAAAATGTTAATTCTAAAAAATTTGAATAAAGCTTTTAAGTTTTTGATTTGTAAATAAAGTCTTTTTGTAATGAATTAATAACTGAAGACACTGAGTAACTGGAAGAGATTTAAAAGATGTTTGAAACTTTAATTTAATTAGCAAAGAAAAGATTGAAACACTTTTTGTCCAAAAAAACATTCATCGAAACTTTTTTTTTCAGAATCACTTACGCGCAAATACCCTTGGAAAAGGTATTAATCCGTTTCTTCCCTCCAGTTAATAGGACAGATTGGGTTCTATAGCCTTGGTCGGCAACCAGTCTACCGCAGAAAGCAATGGCAACCTACTGCTGGATAATCTTCTGCTCAGTCAGTCATGTCTCTTTCAAGACATGATCGCCCAAGCGTGTATCGCGCATGGCACTTAACTGACTGACTGATGATATCGTAAAATGTTATTATTTATAAAATCAATTAAAAGTTTATCTACATTAAAGATAGCTGAGTTTCGTGGGACTCACGTCTATTTCTACACATTTCACCCACATTCGCATTCATGCATTTACAATACTCATATTGTGTATTACACCTACGAAATACTTCTGTCTCGTGTGTTTTTCATTCTCGAAACACGCGGCTTTCAAAAGATATCCCTTTGCTTTCTCGCGCTTTTGCGAGTGGTGGCGCAGTGGATATCGGCTTGGTACGAGAAATCGGGGAACCGAATTTGAATTCCACTTGAATTCCTTGCATTCACTTACGCACAAATACCCTTGGAAAAGGTAATCCGTCTCTTCTCTCCAGTTATGGGTTAAATAAAAGGACAGATTGGGTTCTATAGCCTTGGTCAGCAACCAGTCTACCGCAGAAAGTAATGGCAACCTACTGCGGGATAATCTTCTACCCAGTCAGTCATGTCTCTTTCGAGACATGATCGCCGAAGCGTGTATCGCGCATGGCACTTAACTGACTGATATAAGCAGGGACACACGTGTTACAAGCCAGTTGGGCTTCCGCCGGCGAAGCGGAAGTTATGTACAGCAGACCCCAACTCAAGCCTAACTTTTGCTATCCAATATGGCAGAGGAACTTTCGTCTCTCACACGCTGGTAGCAATTAGTTGCTAGTTTATTTCGAACACACACACACATGCATGTTCTCACACAAAATCTAATTAAAAAAACTGTATGTATTTCTCTACAGACATTTACGTTCAAAATGACTTTCTCTTCTCTTTCAACTGATGTAAGGGAAACAACTTCCTTCACATGCTTAATCTAGTCTAAGTATTCTATTACATGAATACATGTTCATTGTTGTTTACTCAAGTGTTTTTGTCTTATTTTCAATGCCATTTACACGAGGAACGAATCATAAACATTAAATACGTTTGCGGATAACCCGCTATGCGCAACGGTTTAATGCATTTTTCATTTTACCATTCGGAGCAGATTTTCGGAAAAATGGTCTCTCGTAGTTAAAAAAAAAAAAATCATGATTTACAATACATTCCTTAATGAGTTCTGCATTTTTAACTAATAAAAAATGGTAATGCATTTCTGGAAGTTTCATGCATTTAATTGGATGGGGAGGTAACAGATGTAAAAAAAATATACCAAGATTTTTTAAAAATAATAATTTCATAAATAATTTAATTAATTTGTGAATAAGTCCTGAAAGTTTAATCAAAATCAGACCATTAGTTGATTTTTGCAAGAACTTTCAAAATGTGTCTGTTAACGCTAAAAAACGATTTGTGTAACCCGGATATAAGAGAGTTGTCGGGGCCGGATACAGTTATCTTATATCCGGGTTTATCTTATATCCGAGTTTGGTCTATTTTATATACATTACAACAGGCTCTAAAGTGGGACCAGAGAACATCTCTCTCATATCCGGGTTTATCTTATATTAGGGTCTTTTATATATGGGTTATATAACTTATATATATTATTACGTTTTCCTTAATTAAGTAAACATGGCGTGAATCACTGATGGAAAACAAATATAGAAATTTTAACTGAAAGGATTAAAAGATTTTTAAAAATAATGACAAGAATGATTGATGTTTCCTCTTAACAATAGCATAAACATTTTGATGATAAAACTTTGTCTTTATTAGGTTTGAGCTCTTTTAACATCATGTTATGCTGTTTTATTGGCAATTGCGTGGAGGTATCTAGACTTGTGTCTATAAATATTGAATTGGATCGTTTCTATCCGGAGTATCAGTGCCAATCACATGATTTTTGTACCAGACTAAGTTAAACAAAATAAATATACATTTCCACATAAGTCATCTTATATACCACAACTCATCTTTTAGAATGGATTATTACTGGACGCTCTATTCCATCGGCCTTTTGCCAAACTAAACTAATCCAAGGAAATAGTTTTCTCCTTGAATCTGTAACGTTATCATTGCAATAGCTAATAAGAACACCAGACTAAATCTCTCACTCGTAATTTTTTTCAGTTAGTATCACAATAACGGTTCGCCCTGTCAGGTGGGGTTTCAGAATACGCCGACTGTACCTCTGCGGCAGAGTACCGCTACCCTGCAATGAAGTGCCCTGGGTATGACGATAAACTGCATCCAGCAGCGATGCCTCTGTTTGGGAGATCTTGAAGAGCGTTATTTCAATTACTGTTGTTCCCAGGTCCAACCTGAACTGGGTTAATAAAACCTGTCGGGCTCCAGTTATGGGCAAATACTTAACCCTCAAACTGGAGTCAAAATACTATGAAAGTATACAAATAGGATTTTAGAGTAAAAATTCCAGCAATAATTTTTTTAGAGAAGAAAATATCACCAGCAATACATTTTTGAAAAAAAAAAAAAAAAAGAAAACAGCAATAGGAAAAATATTACAAATGATACATTTTTTAAGAAAATCAAAAAACGTTTTTTACCAGCAATACATTTCTGAAGTATAAACGTAAACAGTAATATAATTTAAAAGAAAAAAAAAGAAAAAAATTACTGGCAACATATTTTGGAAAAAAAAAATTATATAATACCAGAAATACATCTAACTCTTGGCAAAAAAAACCCCTCTTTACAAAAATACGTCAATGAAACCTGATCTCCTAAATTTATTTATTTTTTAATCATATCACCCCAAGCAAGGCGATAACGCCACTGATGCGCAGGGGACTACGTAAGAGTAAAAAGGTTGGAAAAGAGAAAGCCGGAAACCACATCCTAAACAGGAAGCAAGGGATGAGCCTCTTCACCTGTTCAAAAGACGTGGGTGGAGTGTGAACCGGGCGACTACCAAACACGTCGTCTATTGAACAGGTGAAAGAATAGTTTTTTTTTTATTCCCAGGAACCTATTGTAAAACTCTTGTTGACATGAAATAATCACTTAAGGTTGATATGCCGTAGAACAAAACCTAACAAGCTAAACCAGCATAATGGCGTATGAACTTGCTGGTTTTCACAGATTTTTTTAAACTATAAATCTACAAAAATAAGAAAGGCTCCGTGCATAACTTCCATTATATATATATATATATTCCCTTTATAAACGAGTTATTACGCGACCTAGGTTTCTACCATGAGTGGTATCTTCAGGCGATTTGCAATAACTGATTTTTACCATTTTTTTTAAAAACCTCAAATAACGCTCAAGTAATGGTGTTTATTTTTTTAAAACTACCCACTGACGAGCTGAAACGGACATTCTCCAGACTGCCACTAAGATCTGTCGGTGGTGGTATAGTCAGTCCGTTAAGTGCTATACATGATACACGCTTTGGGCGATCATGTCTCGAAAGAGACATGACTGACTGGGCAGAAGATTATCCCGCAGTAAGTTGCCATTGTTTTCTGCGGTAGACTGGTTGCCAGCCAAGGCTATAGAACCCAATCGGGCCTATTATTTAACCCATAACTGGGGGGAAGAAACGGATTAATACCTTTCAGAATATCAGAAAGAGCAATACAAATGAAAATATTGTATAACTACATTTTATAGATTATGAAAAGTGTTTAATTAAGTACGTTACAAAGGACTGCTAGAGAGCCATGACATAAACGGGATCCTCAGTGTGCAGTAATATGAATATTTTGGGGTTGTATGATGAAATTCGTCTTGAAAAATATTTCATCATTCGTGATTGCATCATATTTTTATCACGTCCAGAGACTTTTGTCTCGACTGTCAATTAGTTGTTCTATGGTCATTGTCTGAGATGGACGTTACTCCAAGGAATTCTAATGTTGAAAGAACACACTGACAAGCAGATATTGATGGTGTCAAGCCTTTCAACTGTCAATCATTTCATCAAGGCGAAGAAACAATCTGGATCCATCAGTCCAAAACATAAAGGAAAATGCAGTTGGAAGAAAAAAACAACGTCAAGAGACGATGTATACGTGATCAGGGAAAGGGTGAAAGATCCTAGGAAGACATTATTCTTTTTGTTTCAATTAATTGATACAACGGTATAGTTAAAGAACTGCTGGTAACAATTAAATAAATTAAAATTAAATAAATGTAAAAAAGAATTAGTTTCAATACATAGCTGAATACGTATATCTATTAATATACACTTACTGAGGTAGGACACATTCAAACCAGGTCGGCCACATACTATACCGGAATCAAAGAGGTCGGCCACATACTATACCGGACTCAAAGAGGTAGGCCGCATACTATAGCGGAATCAAATAGATAGGCCACATACTATACCAGAATCAAATAGGTAAGCCACATACTATACTAGAATCAAACAGGTAGGCCATATCCTATACTGGAAACAAAAAGGTAGGCTACATACTATACCGGAATCAAAGAGGTTGGCCACATACTATACCTGAATCAAAGACGTAGGCCACATCCTATACCAGAATCAAATAGGTAAGCCACATCCTATACCAGAATCAAATAGGTAGGCCACATCCTATACCAGAATCAAATAGGTAGGCCACATATTATACCGGAGTCAAAAAGGTAGGCCACATCTTATACCGGAATAAAAAAGGTATGCCACATACTAGACCGGGATCAAAGAGGTCGGCCACACACTATACCGGAGCCAAAGATGTAGGCCACATACTATAAATATACCGGAATCAAAGAAGTATGCCGCATACTATACCGGAATCAAAAAGGTCGGCCACACACTATACCAGAATCAAAGAGGTAGGCCACATACCTTACCGGAGTCAAAGTGGTAGACTGTATTTTATACCGGAATCAAAGAAGTATGCGACATACTTTATTGGAATCAATGCGGTAGGCCACATCCTATACCAGAATCAAAGCGGTAGGCCACATCCTATACCAGAATCAAAGCGGTAGGCCACATCCTATACCAGAATCAAAGCGGTAGGCCACATCCTATACCAGAATCAAAGCGGTAAGCCACATGCTATACCAGAATAAAAGCAGTAGGCCACATACTATACCAGAATCAAAGCGGTAAGCTACATAATATACCGGCATCGATCTACCTTATAAACGGACATCCTGCTAACATGAATATCAAACGACTGCCACTAATCTAAATCAATTAAACATGTTATTTATTTTATAACATTCTGATCCAGTTCGTTTTATTTCTGGAGTTTCAATAAAATTAATTACCAAGTCTCTTTGGCACAAATTACGACATGTTCACGTTATTTATACGCACCGCTGAGAAATCGAACCTTACATTTCTTGTTCCATTGGCCTGGACTTTAACCAAATAGAGATGCTTGTCTTGATTTAAAAGTACAAAACAAGATTTCAGTCGCAGAAGGAAAGTCGCCTCTTTACTTGACCTTCTTGATTTTGAAACCCTGCCAAAACATACTAAAGGCAGATTGAAACTCCTGATCAATGAAATATAAATAAACTGGCTCTTATGGTCATTAAGGCCTTCCATAAATAGATCTGATCTGCAAGTAAAAAGTGTTGGTCAAAATCTAAATTATAAATAAAATGAAATGGATTTTTTTTTAATGCTGTGTACATCTGATTTTTATCAAATAAACTCCTGCGGGTTGACTAGGTCAAGAATCAAATGCCAACACAACAAGCGGGCTTTTAAGATATTATTCATATCAGAATAACAGGAACCTTAAATTAATATGATAATTAACAATCTGGAGTGCATCGACTAATGGTATGAGTTTGATCCTCACTAGGTTAGTTGGGTAGGACTGGTAGATTTTACGAGATATCAACGCTTTAACTTAGTCAGACTATTTTTCCCAATAATATATTAATTGGGAGTTCAATCCCTGCGCCGAACAGTATGTACCTTGTACTAAACAATGTTTGTCTCTTCGTTAGGTAGGTGATAATGGCTCTCCACAACTTCCTATCTTTTGTAACACAAAGCAATGTGTGTCCTGTTGCTTTCCCTACCAGGCCCTGTCCTACCATCCATTTACTCAAGCTTGTTAGGTAGATGGCCATGGCTCTCCACTACCTCCTATCCATTATAACTCTAAACAATGTCTGTCTAATTGCTCTCCCTGCCAGTCCCTGTTCTATCATACATTTATATAGGCTTTTCAGCTAGGTGATCATGGTTCTCCACAATTTTCTAACTTCACAACTCTAAGCAACGTGCATCTTGTTTTCTCCACCAGTCCCTGTTCTACCATACAATTATACAATCTTGTTAAATAGCTTATCATGTCTCTCCACAATTTCCTATCTTTCGTAACTCTAAGCAATGTGTGTCTCAGTTGCTCTTCTTACCAGTCCTGTTTTACCATACATTTACACAAGCTTGTTACGTGGGTGATCATGGCACTCCACAGCTTCATATCCTTTGTAAGTCTAAGCAATGTCTGTTTTATTTTTTTGCTCTTTTTCCCAATCCATATTCTAATATTCATTTACACAAACTTGTTAGGTAGGTGACCATGGCTGTCCACAGCTTCCTATCCTTTGCAATGTTTGTCTCCTTAGTATCCCTTCAAATACCTGTTTTGTCATCCATTTACACAAGTTTGTTAAGTAAATAATCATGGCTCTCCACAACTAGACAAGATATCCCTCGCCATGGCCAGCAGAACGGTAACATTATGCTCCCGCAGATTGACTAAGTTTTCAGTTCGAAATTCCTTGAAGGTTACCCAGATCGACAAGCAGCTGATGAAGGTCGGAGTGCACAATGGTTGAAACGTTGTGATAACAACAACAAAGATGACGACAATAGTCAGCGTGTAAGTAAGGTGAACAATTATAACTCCTTATCTCAGAAATTCAGATAGATATTATAGTTGTTCTTATAGATACAACGTTTCGGCCAAGTACCCCTGGCGATCTTCCGGTGTCTATTATTTTCATTGATATGGGATATATGTTGATTACTGTGCTATTTTGTGACTGCGATATCAATTCATGGTTTTTACTGCTCCCTTGCTTCATTCAAGGATTGAAAACAAGGCCACAAGAAGACAGATTCTTATGTTTAACCACCTCCTTAGAATGGGACATATTGAAGGCAAGAGAAGCAGATAATAACACTGAGTAACCTATTTAATGAGGTTGTGTAAATGGTTGACAGAACAGAAAGTAAGTGTGATAACAAGGGCACAAATAATGATTAGTGCTACAAGAGATAGGAAGTTGTGGAGAATCATGATTATCCATGTCCTGAAGGAACACAGCACATAAAAGAAAAATGTACTTACTATGAAACTGCTATAAAATAAGAATAGATGTTGTTTGTCTATATTTCTGAGATGAGGTGGTAGTTACAGTATTTACATTATTCAGACTATTGTCCTCATCTTGCCATTTGTATGACGTTTCGGCCGTTGTATGCTCCAGTCTTCTTCAGGTGCTAGGAATTTCGAACCGAACACTATTACAATCACTGGGGTATATGATCTTCATTCCTGGCGCAGTAGTGCCTCTTTTGGTAGTTATGAGTTATCTCCCTTTAACCCTCTGGTACTGAACTCACAACTCTTTGGGTCAAGTCACAGGAAATAACCAACATCTATATCAACTGGACATGTGTCCTTAAGGACAAGAACAACTGAATTTTTGGGACTTATAAACCTAATGTTCAGTAACACTTTTTTTTACTAGCGTTCACATTGCAATTGTTTGATGTTAATGGTTTTTCTCTAGTATTTTTATGTTAATGGTTTTTCTCTAGTATTTTTATGTTAATGGTTTTTCTCTAGTATTTTTATGTTAATGGTTTTTTTTCTTGTATTTTTATGTTAATGGTTTTCTTTAGTATTTTTGTAAGAGCTCATATTGCAGTTTTGAAACTAATGATTTTCTCTGGCACTCCGTATTACTTGTTCCCATATTGTGTTCATCTCTATGCCTGGACGGCTTAGGAGATTTTTATGGCCTATCATATGCGCTGATTCCTTAAGTTTACGTAGTTCCCAGTGGCGTTCTCTATCTATTATTCCAACTTCATCCCATAGGGGGCGGTAATAAAGGGTTCAGTTCGAAATTCCTAGCACCTGAAGAAGGCTGGAGCGTACAATGGCTGAAACGTCGTACAAATGGCAACAAAGATGAGGACAATAGTCCGAATAATATAAATACTATAGATGTTATTTTTATAAAATAATAAAAAATATAAAATATTGTCGGCATTAAGTTAACAATGCGTGGTTGTTAGAAAAAGGGGCGACCAAATATGTGAATTACAATTTTGAGACGTCAAAATCTAGCAAATACAAAAAATTGAACTATCTAGAATCTGTTTTTGCAGGCATTCGAAAAATGTGATACAGAAATCCGAAGGCACTTAGGAATATTGAAAGATACTTAGAGCTACAAAAATAGAAGTGTTGTGGATCACTTACCTAGCAAGGTTGTGTAAATGAATGGCAAGACAGGTACTGCAAGGGAGAACAAAGAGTCAAATATTGCTTAGAGCTATAAAGGATAAGAAGTTGTGGAGAGCCATGATCACCTACCTAACAACTTGTGTAAATAAACAGCTGAACAAGTAGTAAGAGGGATATTAAAGAGACCAACATTGCTTAGAGCTATAAAGGATAAGAAGTTGTGGAGAGCCATGATCACCTACCTAACAACTTGTGTAAATAAACAGCTGAACAAGTAGTAAGAGGGATATTAAAGAGACCAACATTGCTTCGAGCTATAAAGGATAAGAAGTTGTGGAGAGCCATGATCACCTACCTAACAACTTGTGTAAATAAACAGCTGAACAAGTAGTAAGAGGGATATTAAAGAGACCAACATTGCTTCGAGCTATAAAGGATAAGAAGTTGTGGAGAGCCATGATCACCTACCTAACAACTTGTGTAAATAAACAGCTGAACAAGTAGTAAGAGGGATATTAAAGAGACCAACATTGCTTAGAGCTATAAAGGATAAGAAGTTGTGGAGAGCCATGATTACCTACCTAACAACTTGTGTAAATAAACAGCTGAACAAGTAGTAAGAGGGATATTAAAGAGACCAACATTGCTTAGAGCTATAAAGGATAAGAAGTTGTGGAGAGCCATGATCACCTACCTAAGAAGTTTGTGGAAATGAATAGCAGAACAGCTAGGGATAGGGAGAGGAATATTAAAGAGACCAATAATGCTTAAAGTTACAAAGGATAAGAAATTGTGGAGAGTCATGATTCGTCTTCCTAACAAGCCTGTGAAAATGGGTGGCAGAACAGAGGCTAGGATGGAGGGCAAGGAGATAAACATTGCTTAGAGCTACAAAGGACAGGAAGTTGTGGAGAGCCATGATCACCTACTTAACAAGTTTGGGTAAATGTATGATAGAAAAGGAACTGGGAGGGAGAGTAACAAGACACGCATTGCTTAGAGTTAAGAAGGATAGGAAGTTGTGGAGAGCCATGATCACCTACTTAACAAGTTTGGGTAAATGTATGATAGAAAAGGAACTGGGAGGGAGAGTAACAAGACATGCATTGCTTAGAGTTAAGAAGGATAGGAAGTTGTGGGGAGTCATGATCATCTATCTAAAATCTAGTCTGGCTTTTTATCTGACTCTTATACCCGAGGAGTGAGTTTGATCCTCACTGGATGTCTCATACTACTGGCCTTCTACCAAACTAAACTAATGTTTATAAAAGACAATTCGAGATAGGGTAATGGTTAATGGGCTAGTCTGACACTCCTGAGTATCAAGTTCTATACTCACTGGATGCTTGAATTTTGCAGCCTTGTCTCAAAACTAAGTAATGTTTAATAAATAACAACTTCTATGCATGAAAACCGTGTGCATATATATGAAACTTAGATTGGAGCAATCAGTAAAAAACAACCTCACTATAGTAAAGACTAATGAATCTATTGCTGACCGTTACTGACGTTCAAGGTAATATATTACCTTGAACGTCAGAGGTAATTGACAGGTACATCCTGCTGTGGTTGAGGTCAACAAAGGGCAAGTGTAGTTGACAGATATATCCGGATGGGGATAGTGTCAACAAGCGCAACAAGAGAAGAAATAAAAAACTCAAACGACAACTGGCTTGAAAGATGATGGCCAGAAAGAATATGATTGACAGATACATTTGACCATAGATAAAAGTCAACCAAGGAAAAGGGTGGTTGACAGATATATCCGGTCGTAGATGACGTCAACAAAGCGACAATTCGAAAAAAGCCAAAATGTGTAAGAGTTTTAAGACTATATAAAGTCTAGAATTTTTGGCTGAAGAGAGAGAACTCCCGCTGGCTAACAACCCCCGACGGCTCTTTTGTATGTGCGATCTCTCTCCGGCTGCCCTCCTCTCCTGCTTCACACAAGAGTCACCAACAAAGAATAAAGATATAAGATTTTATTTTTATATATACGTGTTCCTCGTTGTCTGTCCAGATCCAGTGGTAGTATATAACATTATCCTACCGCAAGGAATGAGAGGGTGGGGTAATGGATAGCGACTCGGAGTCGAGTTCGAATTTCAGTCGTGTTCATTAAAACTGCTTACGTGCAAATACCCTCGGGAAAAGTATTGATCCATCACGCCCTCCCTGCTCTGGGTCAAATAGTAAAACTAGCAACTGTAAAAACTTTGTTATTGCACCCCCATGTTAATGCAATATTCAGCTACAAAATAATTATTATTATAGTGATATGTTAAGCGTAGCTTAGGTGTGGTACAAGGCCGAAACTAGTGGGCACCCAATGAGGATTGAACTCACTGTTAAGTCGTATTTGATCTAACCAGACAAGCTTTCGAACTATTATACAACGTCGAAGTGCCCAAAGGATTATTGCCATAATCTGAAATATGCTTCAGTTTTAAATAACCCATAACGAGTTGATAAACTGTAAAAAACAAGTTAATCAATCAACTCTATGGTGAGACATACAATTGGTATTTAAAATTATATAGTATTATATCTTATGTATTTTACATATTATATTTTAGTTTGTATAGGATGACATGAGGTCATAATTATGGAGCACCCAGTGAGGAACAAACTCACTAGAGTAATAATGATCTGTTGATGAGTTTGCCAACCATTACTTCATGATAAGAATCCAAGTATTTACTGAACTGAAAGTGTCGAACAGGGTTACAGGTATTGAGCACCTTATGAAGGTAGAGTAGTAATAGTGTGTAAGGCAGTTTTGGTAATCGTTGCTCGATGGCGTCCCTTTTAGTCATGACAGTTATAAAAAAAATCAGTAATTAGTGCTCCACGGCGAAGCGAACCTTTTAGAAAGCTTAACTCTCTTTATGTGTTGTGTTCCCTCAGGACGTAGGCGAACATGGCTCTCACAACTTCCTGTCCATTTTAGTTCTTCATAAATTTTGTCTGTTATTTATCCGAAAGCCTGTTCCGCCATCAATTTACTCAAGCACGGTAAATATGTTATGTGAATTTTCTTCTGTCTTCAATGTCCTGTGAGTATCAAATTCTTCAAGCTTCCTTTCTCATTATGTGACCCAGAAACCTCAATTGTCTCTCCCTGATGCCTCTCTTGAATTTTATTGTACATGAACCCTTTGATTAGTGCGGCTAACGTGTGTGTTAAGAGATGGGTATTAATCAAAAACGCATTCATCAAAAACTTATAGCCTATAAGTTATAGGAAACGATGTAATTTGTGTCTCAACTTTTTTAGTCTCATTCACAATTAATTTCTAATTTACATACTTTTTAAATTCAAATATGCGTACATGTAAGAAGATAAAATGCTATGAATTAATGTTTATTTGTGTAATTCTTTATTTATGGAGATGTTGATTGTATTTATCAAATTGGCCTTGTGTCAAATACAACCGAAGTTTCCACAAGTTAAGGTCATCAGAAGGTTGGAAAGATAAAACTGTCTCATTTGTATAAATGAAAATACTGTAATTACTTAGATAACGTAAGACTTGGCAAAGAATTTTTTAATTTTTATATTTTAGAAAATTTGTAATTAATCAGTAACTACAAAAAATCAGTTTTGAATTACAATTGTCAAACTAAAGAATGCTTTACGGCACAAATAGAATATTACGTATGTACAAATCGAATTTTGGTATGTAACAATTTTAGAGCTAATCGAAAATATACTAGTCAAATGCGCGTTAATCTAGGAATGCCTATATATACTTTCTAAATAGGGTTTTCTTGCAGATTCCCAAGTGTAGTGTTAAGTTTCAAGAAACCTGTTTTCCCTGGCTGTAACTTCCAGTGTGGAGTAGGGTGAGGATGGTTTTCTGGTAAGTGGTATCTACAACGTGCTGAAAAAACAAGGCCGAAAGAAAGAAATTACTCTTTTTCCCTTCAATATTTACCCTTCTCCCATACTTGAGAGAGATGTGACACAAGGTCTTTTTTAACGTGGGGAACCTGAGCGCGTATGCCCAGGTACTGGTCAAAAAACATTACCTATCCACCACGGTGGATAAGTTCAAAACTGGTCTAAACTGGTCTTAAACTGGTCTTATTCGGTCTTATTTTGGTGACCCCAGCCCGAAGGCCGGGGCCACCATGTGCAAGTGGTAGAAGATCTTACTATAAAATATAACAAAAAACAAAATGGACATATACCACGTCCCCCTTATGTCGGAGGAAGACATATAAATTAAATTATATTAAATTATTTTTTTCGTTTTCTTTTCTTTCTCTTTTCTTTTCTATTTTATTTGTTTTTTTCTTTTCATCTCTTTTTCATTTTTTTCTCTCACTCACCCTTTTCCTCTATACTTTCCTTTACTCTTTCTTTCTCTCTTTCTAAAGTTTTCTTCTCATTTTCTTTCTTTTTCTCTTTTTCTCGCTCCCTTTTCTTTTTCATTGACTTTTCCTCACTCTTTTCGTTTTCATTTTTTCTCTATTTTCATTACCTTTTATTTTCATTTTTTCCTCTTTCGTTTTTTCTGCTTTTCTTTTTCTCCCCCCCCATTCTCTTTTTGTTTCCTATTTCTTTTTCTTTTTCATTTTCTTTTTCAATTTCCTTTTCTATTTCTCTCTCATGTCCTTTTTTTCTCTCACTTCTTTCTCTTTCACTCTCACTTTCTTTTTCGCTTTAACTTTCTCTCTTTCCTTTTCTTTTTCTCTTTATTTCTCAGTTTTTTAATTTTTTTTCTTTTTCATTTTTCCTTTCTCTTTCTTTGTTTTCATTTTGTTTCCTTTTCTTCATTACATCTTCCTTTCCCTCTTTCTTTTTCTTTTTGTCTTTCTTTTTCCTTTTCTATTTTTCTCATTTCTTTTTTCTTTTCTCTTTCACGTCTTTCTCTTTCACTTTCTTTTTCGTTTTTCACTTTTCCCCTCACTTTCCTTTTCTTTTTCTCTTTATTTTTTCAATGTTTTAATTTTCTTTTTGTCTATTTCATTTTTTTTCCTTTCTCTTTCTTTCGTTTTCATTTATTCTCTTTCTCTTCATCACATCTTCATCTACTTCTTTCTTTTCGTTTTTTGTTTCCCTCTCACATTCCATTTCATTTCCTCTTTCTTTCTTTCTTTCTTTCTTTCTTTCTTTCTTTCTTTCTCTCTGGGTCGATAGTAGAGAAAGAGAGAGAGAGAGAGAGAGTCAGAAAGAAAAAGTGAGAGCGGGGGTTTCGATCACATAGACACGTGTCTGTGTTGGAGTTGGCGGAGAGACAACTGTCGGTACGACAATGTATAAAGAAAAATGTATATAAACAAACAACTGTAAACAACAAAGACAAAAACCAGCCCCTTCTCTTTTAGTGTTTTTGAACTGGAGAAAAGAAAATATAATGTTCAAAACAACACCGACTCTAATCGGAATCTAGTCAACCTTAAGATCCATTAAGAACTCTTTTCTCTCTCTTTAATTGTGTTTTTTTTTTATGCTTTGATTTTTTTTTACTTTGTTTGGGGAGCATCGTTTCTTGAAAACTGATTTAGAAAACTTGCTTAAAATATTGAGCAGTCTCTCTCGTGCTCTCTCCAGCCTTTTTTCACCTTGGACACTGCTCGACTGGACAATCACTGGAAAAGTGTAGCGAAAACAAAACAAAACGAAACAAAAGAAAAGTACCTGCAGGTAAGAGAATAATTTAAAATTTAAACGTTTACCACAGTGTTACTGTTAACACGTAACAGTGTTAACAAAAACAGTCTTTTTATTTTCTCTGTGTATCACACGCATATTTGACAATAATACATACAAGTGCTTGAGTGTATTGTAGTACTGATTAAAGAAAATCGTTTTTGTTAACTGGGGAAAAAACCCTTTCTTCTCGCGAAATGGCAACAAATGGATTATTTTTCCGAATTTTCGAATACCGATTAAAAAACTCACCACCCCAGAAACGTTTATCTTTAATTTTTTTCGAATTATACATTCATTGCAAAAAGAAGTAATAGATAATAATTGATAATTCCCAATTCATAATTAATTTAAAATTTAAAATACTTTTGTTTTTGTTTTTGTTCTAAAAAGACATTATTTTTTTGAGACCAACATTTTTTTTTTTTTTTTTTTGAGTAATCAGGGAAAAAAAAGTTATGAAAGGTACGCTTTGGTAAAGGTAGGGATTTTTCAGAGCGCCCACGTCGCTATTGGTTTATGACCAAGGTCTAGAGATCCAATATACCATGGAAACATTGTTCAAGGCCCCTCAGCGCTGTTAGGGAAGGATAAAAAGACGAATAAAATTAATTATATTGTTACTTTTAAATATATATTCTATTTTTAATTATTTTATTGAAGAAGTAATAATAAAATAAAAAAAGGAATATTTTAAGTAAATATAACTATTTTTTTAATTAAATCAATTAAAATTTAAATAAGTTTTTTTTCTCGTTTGCATCCTCTCCAACACGTCATTGTTGCTCACGTATTCGGTCAATGGTATCCTCAGCATCCTTCTGTAGAACCACATTTCTGCTGCCTCGAGACTCTCCTTCATCTTTAAAGAGATCGTCCAATATTTGCTGCTATACAGAAGGACATATATCACAGAGCAATCCAATGCTATTTTTTTTTTTTGTTTGTTTCCAATGAGATTTTCCTGTCTCTACCCTGGTTAGTTTTTTTAAATACGTCTACTCTTTGGCCGGATGTGCGTTGTGGTACAGTGGATATCGGCTCGGAACGAGAAACCGGCGAGCCGAGTTCGAATTCCAGTTGAATCCATCGTATTCACTTACGCGCAAATACCCTTGGGAAATGTATTAATCCATCTCTTCCTTCCAGTTATGGGTTAAATAGTAGGACAGATTGGGTTCTATAGCCTTGGTCGGCAACCAGTCTACCGCAGAAAGCAATGGCAAACTACTGCGGGATAATTTTCTGGTCAGTCAGTCATGTCTCTTTCGAGACATGATCGCCCAAGCGTGTATCACGTATGGCACTTAACTAACTTAATTGGCCATGCCGATGCGGTTTTGGATCTCAATGTCGCACTTTTCATTCTCTGTCAGAACTCTTCCCAAGTATTTAATTTAAATTTTTTTCTTCTTTTTTATGTACCGTGTCCTTTCAAGACGTAGGTGATCATGGATTTCCACTTGTCCCTGTCTCTTGTCGCTCTTATTATCTTTCTCTTGGTATCTCTCTCGGACCCCTCTCCGCCACCTGCCTGCTCAAGTCTATCAAGTAGGTCACGCGCTGCTTCCCCCTGTCTCTCCTTCCTTCTGTCGGTCCTCTGAGTATCAGGTTCTCCAAGCTCTCCTTCCTCATTATGTGTCCCCGAAATCCTCAGTTTTCGTTTGCATTCTTTCCAATACCTTGTCGTTGCTCACATGTCCTGTCCATGATATCCTCAGCATTCTTTATTTGTTTTAGTTTAGTTTCCCCCAATTGTAGTTTTCATTTACCTGACCGTATTATAAACGAGTATAGTGCTTATTTGTTATAATCAAATAGCCTGTGCATTGTAATTATTTTTGAAGAGGTTAAAAATAAAGCATTTTCCTTGACCGGTTGCACTATACACAAGTAATTTCTTTTCTGGAGAGGTTCATACAAAAATAAAAAATAAAAATAAAAAATATAAAAAAAAAACGGAAAAGAAAAAAAAAAGAAGAAAAAAAACTAAGGGTCCGCTTATACACGAGTATATGCGATCTGGTGGCAAAGTAATTGTGATTTCAATCCCTACAGCGGATAGTACAAATTCAGACCCCATGAAAATAGGGCTCATAATAACTGAACAGTAATATATATATATATATATATCCCTTGATATGAACAGTAGAATAAAAACAATTGACCCTCTAGATTGAATAAAGAGTTTAGTTCGAAATTCCCTGAAGGTTACTCGGTAGACCTGAAGAAGGCCGAAGAGCACAACAGTCGAAACGTGATAATAATAAAAATGGGGACTAAATATAAATAATGTAGATAATAAAAATGTTCTTCTTCTGCTATATGCCGTATCCATTCAAGCATTAGGCGGTTATGGCTCATCTTGATTTCCTGTCCTTTTATTTAAATGGAAAGAAAAGCATTATTTCCTTGGATTCATTTCTGACCTACGAACCGGAAGTTATGACATTTTTTTTTACTTGTCATTTTATTCTAAAAACGATTTATTTATCTTTTATTCAGTTTTGGGCGGCAACTCTTTTATTTCGCGTCCACTATCTTCATTCATAAATCTGAATGAATGCCTTCATTCATGAATTCGATCACGTGACTACGTTACTCACCGACCAGAAAACAAAAGAAAAAAATATAATAAAATAAAAAATCGATAAGTCAGTCATGGCACTTTAATATTTAATAAAATGTTTTTGAATAAAACCAGAAAAGGAAGTGATACCTAAGGTCTAAAAATCATTTTAAAAAATTAAAAATCTTTCACGAAGATTTTTATTTTAATTTTAATTCTAGGGTAATGGAAATTTAATATTCTCAGTAAAATGCTTTGGTATATCTCAAACCAAACTCAAATTAAGTAGAATCATTTTTTTCTTCTGCTTATCAGTAAAATCTATAAATTTGTCCATATTGATAAATCTGTCAGTGTCAACGGAACATAATACTCTTTATTAATTTTTTTTTAAAAAATAGATGTACTTTTCCGAAGCGGTATTTAAGGAGAATTAGCTGATTTAAAGTTTAATTAATCTGACTTGAAACAAATATCACTTTTAGTTTAAAATATTAAAAAGAGTTCTACCAGCTCAAATATTAGGATCCGACCATACCATGTTCATAGTAACAACCCATCTCCGTCCTCGTCGATTTCCTCTGATAAAAAGCAAGTTTCTCTCCAGAACAGTTACTTTGTGAAACAAAACTTCTGCGGGAGTGCTTCCCTGACAACTACAATCTTAGTCTCTTTAACCCTGGAACACTAACCTTCTAGTAAAGTTACGCCACTACTAACCATGCGTATATCATACATGACTGACTAGAAGATTTTCCCGCAGTAGGTTGCCATTTCTTTCTGTAGGAGACTGGTTGCCAACCAAGGCTATAGAACCAACTCTGTCCTGCTGTTTAACCAATAGCTGGATGGAGAAGAGATGTATTCATACCTTTTCCAAGGGTATTTCTCCGTAAGTGAATGAAAGGAATTCAACTGGAATTCGAACCCGGTTCTTCTCATTCCTAGCCGATACCCATTACACCTGAACGCGTATCCTGTAATCTTCTTCTTCTTCTTCTTCTACGTGCCATTTCCTTTCGGGATCTAAGCGATCATAGCTTTCCATGTCTCCCTATCTCTGGTAACTCTTAGCACGCTTTCTCCTGTTCAGTTAAGTGCCATACGTGAAACACCCTTGGGCGACCACGTCTCGAAAGAGACATGACTGACCGGGCAGAAGATTATCCCGCAGTAGGTTGCCATTGCTTTCTGCGGTAGACTGGTTGCCGACCAAGGCTATAGAACCCAATCTGTCCTGTTATTTAACCCATAAGTGGAAGGAATAGACGGATTAATACCTTTCCCAAGGGTATTTGCGCGTAAGTGAATACAAGGAATTCAGCTGGAATTCGAACTACGGCTCCCCGAGTTCTCGTTCCGAGCCGATATCCAATGCACCACAACGCACATCCTTTCTCCTGTTACTCTATCCAAAATCCCGCTCTGCCATCCACCTGCTCAGGCCCTTCAAATATGTGTTTCGCTGCTTTCCCCTGTCTCTCTTTCCCTCTATCTGATATGTGAATATCAGATTCTCCAAGCCTTCTTTTCTCATCACATGCCCCAAGAACTTTAGTTGTCTCTTCCTGATGCTCAGTATTAATTTCCTTTTCGTTTTCATCCTTTCTAAAACCTCATCATTGCTCACATTCTCGATCCATAATATGCGCAGCATCCTTCTGTAGAACCACATTTAAGTTGCTTCAAGTTTCTCTTTCATCTTTGATGATATTGTCCAGCATTCACTGCCATATTGAAGAAATAACATCACATAGCAATCCAGTACTCTCTTCTTTGTTTCTAGTGAATTTTTCCTGTCTCTTAATACTCTGCTCAGCTTCTGGAATGCGTCCTCGGCCATACTAATTCATCTTCGGATCTCAGTGTCGCATTTTCCGTCTTCTGTTAGAACACTTTCCAAGTCCTTAAATTTTTGTACTTGCTTGATTTTAGTATCCCCCAACCTGTAATTGGCATCATTTTGGGCTCCTTTGTTTACTGATTACTACGGTTTTCTTGTAGTTTACTTGTAGTCCTTTCTTTTGACTTTTTTCATCTATCTTTCTTAGGGGGTCAATACTTTGCCAAAAAAAAAAAAAAAAAAAGAAAAAACGGGGGTAGATGCTTAACAGGTGGATAATTCAAAGAATGACCTTGGTCCGTACATAATTAGCAGGTATTTTGGTGCTTCTGGTGGGTGGCTGCCGACAATTTTATCTTCCATTCTTTAATTCTTTATTTTCTATGCTACACTAAAATTTGCAACATTTTGTCATTTCTGGGACTTTTATGAATTGCTATTCCTACAAAGTCTTTTTTTATGTTTGGCACAGGAAATTAGATTTGGTAGGGAATAAAATATTTATATTTTGCACAAAAAAGGACGAATATTGTCTTTGTATCATTTTAATTTTTTTATAAATGACTAAAGTAAAACTTACATTTCAGTCAGTTAAGTGCCATACGTGATACACGCTTAGGGCGATCATGTCTCGAAAGAAACATGACTGATTGGGCAGAAGATTATCCCGCAGTAAGTTACCATTGCTTTCTGAGGTAGACCGGTTGCCGGCCAAGGCTATAGGATCCAATCTGTCCTATTATTTAACCCATGACTGGAGGGAGGAGACGGATTAATATCTTTACCAAGGGTATTTGTGCGTAAGTGAATGCAAGGAATTCAACTGGAATTCGAACTCGGCACCCCGATTTGTCGTTCCGAGTCGATATCTACTGCACCACAACGCACATCCACACACACACACACACACACACACACACACGCGTGCGCACGCGCACACACACACACAAACACAAACAAACAAACTAACAAAAATTATATTTCATAAACTGTTATCCTGCTCCTGTTTATGCTGGAAAAAAAAAAAAAAAAGAAAAAAAAAGCAACAACACATTTTTTAGAGTAGAAAACACTGAAATGTACGTTCATTGATAGAATATTATTTACTGTGCGTGTTAAACTCCAAAAGTTGGACCAAAAGTCTTTTAAATACAATGTTTCTCTCTCAAGGTGAAACGCAGTTTGGATCAATAACGTTATGCAAATAAATTCTACCCGTTCTGACTGACCTACCAACATTTTATTTTAAAACTGGCATAGTAACCGTAAACGATGTGGTTTATGTATATCGATTGACACTATTGCTTCAGAGTATCTCAGCTCTTTTGCCTAAAGTATAAATATCTATGTAATTCCCTTAATCGTTTCTCACTAAATAAGGTAATAAAGCAACTAAGACACAAGGGTTACTGAGTGTGAAAGAATGATAAAAAAAAAACATTAGTAAGAAGATGAATCAATAGAATAGTAATCAGGAAGGCAGTAGATAACAGTTGACATTGTATTTAAATTTTGGAAGCTCAAAGTTGGCTGGAGAGCATGGAACCGGAAGAGAGTTCCAAAAGCGACAAGCGTGAGTAAAGAAACTGTTAGCATAGAACTTACGGTTACATTTAGGCAATTCACATATAAATTGCTGATCTAGTATTGTTATTAAACTTACAAAATATAGGTACCATAGCCAAATGTTGCAGAGGAGGTACATTACTATTATGGGAAAGTGACCAAAGCCGAGATGACAGGTCAGAACAAATAATATTGCAAATTATTGTTTTGGCTTTTAAGAGAATCTCTAAATATATAGCAGAAGCATCGGGGCCTACTGTGAACCTTTTACATAAGATTAATAGTTACATATCACCATTTTCGTTTTTTACAACGAGGTTCAACCTGCACAAAGCCCAAGAGCCGTTCGAGACAGACAGAGTATGAGACACAGTTTATAGGGATACGTGGGAAAATAACAGTTGACCTTATATTTGCACAGGTTAAGATTGTAATGATCGGGGAAGTAGTCACTTGGGAGTTGGTTATACAAAATAGTGCTTCCTAGAAGGAGGCTGCTCGAGTAGAACTAACACCTAACCAATGGAACACGAAGGAAATGAAGGTGGTTCGCTACAAAGTGCATGACATGGCGGGTCTTAGCTATTATTAGGACTGGTGGAACTAAGGAAAGTAGTTCATCTGAACACTTTCCATGAAAATAACGATAGAGCAGCGAAAGGTTTGCGACTGTGGGGAAAGGTGATGCAGGGTGGAAAATAATTTGTCAGGCAAAAAAAAGCGGAAACGCTTTCCGAGACTGAAAAGTGATGACTGGGCAGCTCCTACCCATATATGGCAGCAGAACTCAATTTTCGGCGCCTGATCTTTTTTTTTTTTTTTTTTTTTAATCGTGTCACCCCAAGCAAGGCATTCCACTGACACTATAGCGCAGGGGGTTACATAGAGAGATTGGGTATAGGAAATGTCAGAAGGAGGGTGATAGACGACTTAGGATGTACATAGGGAGAGAGTTGGAGAGAGTAGGTGTGAGTTAGTGTGTTAGGAGGTGTCTATTGACCCTACATTTAAATTCCTGGAGGTTGTAGCTGTCGGGAAAGCAGACTTGTGGAGGGGAATTCCACAGACGGGAAGCGCGAGAAAAGAAGCTGTTGGAGTAGAAATTACGGTTACATCTTATCTGTTTAACTGTAAAAGGGTGGGACCTAGTTGCCAATCTAGTATCTCGTGCAAATTCACATCTAGGGGGCGCCAGTGATTTAAGTTCGTCAGAGCAGAAGCCATGAAAGTATTTATAGAAGAGGCACAGGGAAGCCACGTCACGCAGGTGAGAGAGTGACTGCAAGCAGTCAGCCAAGTCTGGCTCTTATAAAGTTTGAGATTAGCAGGAGTTAGGTATTTACTGGAGCTGTACAAGGAATCGATCATTTTTCCTGCATTTTTAGTGATAGTTCATATAAATAGCGAACAACTGATCAGAATTTAACTCTTGAACACTAATCATCAAGTAAAGCTACACCACTACTAACCATGGGTATATTATACCCGATTTTGAAAGTATCAAAAAAATGTTAAATATAAATCTTTATTTGAAATATTTTACATGCAGTCACTTCAAAATTTGTACTTTGAGTTAACATTAATAGGAACTGAAAAACATATTATTTAGGTAAGAAGTTCAGGTACTGAAAATTTAATTAAATTGTAATTAAAATGGCGTCAGTTGCGCTGGGTACTATATACCCATGGTTAGTGTTCTCGGGTTAAGTCCGAGTTTAACAGATATCTATCTATTTGTCCTCATAATATTCTTACTTCTCTTATAATCTCGCTCAGTCACCCTCTACTTTGAGTGGTCCTTGGGCCTTGTATTGGGTAAACTGTAAATAAAAGTTGAAATAGAATTCCAATTGTGTGTGTACATTCAGGTGTCAAATATGGTCCGAAAAGTACCTTAACCCTGGGGTCATTCGTTGTCTATCCTTCTTATCCTCATAATTTTCCCTTTCCACTTCCTCCTCTTATGTTTATGGTATGTCCCGGAAAGGGATATATATATATCATTCGAGGTAGTTAAGTGTTTAAAGCAAATGTAACCGGGTAGAATAATCTAGTTCGTAGACGTAATAGACGGTACTCGTCGTATGGAGTATCTTGAGACGTAGGCGTAATCAGTAGTCGTAGACCAATAGTCGTAGATCTCTAGTCAAAGACCTGTAGATCTCTAATGGAATACATGTAGACCTCTGGATCTCTAGTGGCAGCTCTCTGGACGTCCTCGCCTTAGTCTATATTTATGACTGACACCAGCCAATCACATTCCAGTGAGGAGGAATCAAGGTGTATACATATTCATTATCTATTCATTGCATCAGTTTATATCAAACGCCTCATTCACTAACTCTCTTTCTTGAGTGATCTTGTAGGTGAACATTAGTAAAAAAAAAAAAAAAAAAACTCAAAAGAAAATATGCAAACAAGTAAACGGCTTTCTTGGGCATTAAGTGAAGTTGTTAATGCCAACTTTGAGTTGAATGTTGAATTATATCATGATTCATTCTCTAATCAATTTCGTTCCAAGATACTGTTTGTTCGTTTAGTGCAAGATTTACAAAAACAGTTGGTCCTTTAGTTACGTCGTGTTACAACATGTTTGACGGTAGGACTATTATTGAATTTCGGCTTTTATGATAGCCGTAAAATTCTAGCGAAACCTCTGGAAAGTCCGAACTGTAATTCGCGACTGCTATTTTGAGGCTAAACTTAACGGCTGATGGAAAACAACCTTTTAACTTAAGGTTTGTTTCAGAATCGATTAACTGCCGTCTCTTAAGATCAATGACCAAAATAATAGAGAAAATCAGTGCTCCAGGTAGAAGAAGCAATATCTGCTATCACGAATGACGTCAAATAACCATAGATGACCACGGATAGGGTCGACATAAATCAAGATTTAATCGAATACACCGCTGGTCATATGTGTGAATTATTATTTTATTCACTCCTTGTGAAGTCATTGTATCTGGAACTTTTATTTTCTTATGAAATGTGTCAGGATAAGTGATGTTTGGGGTACCGCAATAGACTAAACATTCCCAACATTTCATCCGTAAAAAAAAAACCCCCAAAATCCCGACTTGCTCTCAAATTGCTAGCAACGCCAGCCACCAGAAACTACTGATTTAATCCTTTATTGTGAACTTTTAAAAAATTGTACGAACATCTGTGTTACAATCTTCTTAAAACCAGATAACCTTCTGATAGACGTTACGCAAATTTCCACTACTGGCCGTATGTGAACACTCCGAAACACAAGACTGAAGTAAAAACTTCGTCAACTGCGCATAGGCTCTGCACATAGCATCCGTCTCACTTACAGACTTAAAGAAAGATACAATTCAGAATTTTCAGCACCCACTCCAACCTAAAGAAACAAAATAAGACTTGAAGCCGATCTGAGCTTAAGAAAAAATATCAAAACTCATCAAAGAGACTTCTTCGGTATTCAGTCGGCAAAGACAGGATATAAAAAAAAGGGTTACTACTACTACTCCCACATAATTTCTCTTCTCACCCACCCCTAATCTAAATGGGCTTGTTAGATTGGCTAAGACGATTTTCCTTGACCAATCATTGGATATCTAATTTTGGCGGGCTCAAAGCAAAAATCCTTCTATCTTCCTCTTTTTTCAAATGTTCTAGCAAGGAACAACAGGCAGGAAATTTCCTCTCCTTATTTGAGGCTACTTTGAACATTCTAAGAGCCGTCTAATTTATTTGGACGTTAAAGAACATTCCATAGTTGGACTTCTAAAGCCGCAAAAACAACTAATTTTGCAAGGACTTTTCTTCTCTGTGATTGCCATAATAATTACTTGTTTCTTTATCTCTGTCTTGTGTCTTTTGTATTCCTCTTTTTCAACAATTCCAACTAAATTCACCTTAGCAGTCGCCGCAGTAAATCCCAACTTCCCCTCCCCCCTCTTACTAAACGACTTTTCTGACTCTACTTATCTCTTTCTTTCAACGGGAGACATTCACACCAATTTAACATTTGTTGTATTTTGTCATTAATATAATTAATTATTTCCTAAACCTCCGTCATTACTTCTTTATTCTATTACAACACGTTTAATATAACAATAACATCTGTAAGCACTTTTCGTTTCGTGAATTATAGAAACAAGGAGGTTTTGAGCAGCTCCGAAAACTCTGCTACGATGTGCATTATTTCGGACATATTGACTTTTTAGAGATGCTCGATTAGAAATTCAAATTTGTAGAGTTTGGATTTTATTAGCCTCAACTAAGATTTCCGTTGTTTAATACCGAAATCTAAATATTTGAACCCAGATTACTTCACTTGGTTTGTTGATTTTGTTTAGCGGTATATCAACCTCTATGTGTTGTTTCATGCCGAAATCTAAATATTTTGAACACAATTTTATAGCTTCAACTAAATATATTTTGAACGTAATTGCATGCCTTCATCTTTTGATAAAATGTGCTGTTGGTCATTTTGGTATGAGATGTATTGTAGGTAATTCTACTATAAAATGTACTGTTAAGCATTTTGCTTTAAAAATGTATTGCTAATAAATATGTATTGTTGGTATTTTTACTATAAGAATGATTTTATATTTTCATAGTTACTATTTGTTTTTTGGGGAGTTCACTATTTGCCCATAGCTAGGAACCTACCAGGTGCTACCACCTCTTTATGAATGTCAAACGATTTTGATTGCAAGAATTTTTTTCCTATATGATAAAGAACAAACTGGATAAACACAAACGAGAGAAAAATCACGAGTGAAATGCGACTCAAAATTTATATATATTTTTTTTTTAATCGTATCACCGCGGGCAAGGCGGTAACGCTACTGATGTGCAGGGGGCTACGTAAGAGTGAAATGGTTGGAAAAGAGAAAGCCGGAAAACACATCGCAAACAGTGAACAAGAGATGAGCCTCTTCACCTGTACAATAGACGTGGGTGGGGTGTGAACCGGGCGATAGTTTAGTCTATCTACTCCAATTGAAAAAAAAAAGAAAAGAGTAAAAAGTTTGGAAAAGAGAGGGCCGGAAACCACATCCTAAACAGGAAACAAGGGATGAGTTTCTTCGCCTGTTCAATAGACGTGGGTATAGTGCGAACCGGGCGATAGTTTAGTTTATCTACTCCAATTGAAAAAAAAGAAAAGAGTAAAAAGGTTGGAAAAGAGAGAGCCGGAAACCACATCCTAAACAGGAAACAAGGGATGAGTTTCTTCGCCTGTTCAATAGACGTGGGTGGAGTGTGAACCGGGCGATAGTTTAGTCTATCTAATCCAATTGAAAAAAAAAGAAAAGAGTAAAAAGGTTGGAAAAGAGGGAGCCGGAAACCACATCCTAGACAGGAAACAAGGGATGAGCTTTTTCGCCTGTTCAATAGACGTGGGTGGAGTGTGAACAGGGCGATATTTTAGTCTATATAATATAATTTAAATTCATGTTTACTTTTTTACACATACAACTTATTTTATATGTATTTAAGAAAAAGTACACATAAGGCCATATAGCGTTGAATCACCGGTTCCTGTACGATCACCGAAGTTAAGCAACGTCGATCTAATGCGTGAGATGGGTGACTGCTTGGGAATACCAGTTTCTGTAAGTCTGGATGTGCTGGTGGTTCAGTGGAAACCAGCTTGGAATTTGAAATCGGTGAGTTCTGTCGGGTTCGTTATATTCACTTATACCCAAATACTATTGAGAATCCATCTCTTCTATCCCAAGCTATGGGTTTATTAGTAAAACTTTTATCAATAAAACCATTATTATCTCCAAAAATTTCATATATTATATAAATGTTTTCTAGATTTGAATAATATGCAAAAGGTTGATAAACCGTAAAAAACGAATCGGTCAAAAATCTATCTTTATTCACAGACAATTCAAAATCTACCAGCTTATACGTTTCCTTCTAACGTTTTCAAATGGCTCAATGATTATCACACGTTGGGAGCCGTCACTCTTGTGACATTAGCAATACGTATTTGCAGTTTAAAATCAGCTTCGAAAACGTCATCTGTGTATTTTTTCATGCTGATAGGTTTTATCGCTTCTTCATTATTATTATTATTATTATTATTATTAACAACAACAACATGGTTCACATCTAATCGTTGCTCTGTCATCAATTTACACAAATTCGCTAGGTAGGTTATTTGCTGCTTTTCTCTGTCCCTTCTTGCTTTAAATGTGTTTTCTATCGTGGAATGAAGAGATACACAGAGAAATGTAGATAAACTCCGTGCATGGAGTACTGCTGCCATTTATGGTCAGGTACCCCTGCCGTTCTCCTCAGTGTTCTTGACAGGCTCCAAAGGAGAGTCTGTAATGTGATAGGTACTGATCTGGCGGCTCGACTGCAGCCACTTCCCCATCGTTGAAATGTGGCCTCCCTTTGTCTGTTCTATAAATACTTTCATGGCTTCTGCTCAGACGAACTTAAGTCACTGATGCCTCCTCAACAGGTGTTTACTCGTGCAACCAGACTGGCAACTGGGTCCCACCCATTCACAGTCAGGTTAGCCAAATGCAGACGACAATTCTACTCCTGCAGCTTCTTCTCTCGCACTTCCCGCCTGTGGAACTCGCTCCCGTATTCTTGCTTTCCTCCAGAAATTTAAATGCAAAGTCAATACTCATCTACTAACCACTGGACTCTAGCTCTCTCCCCTCCCCTGTATAACCTTCCCTTTCTCTCCACCTATGTATCTGTCATCGCACCTGCTTTCTCAGCTTTCTATTGTTCCTTTCTAACTAGCTTGTACTCCTCACTCTTTTCTAATTAATCTTTTTACATTTATGTCGACCCTGCACATCAGCGGCGTTTCCGCCTTGCTCGGGGTGAAATGATTAAAAAAACTTAAAAAACTACTTTATTAACGGAGTGGTACAACCAAGGTACATATACAATATTTACAGTCTCTCGCAGTAGTAGACTTCCCGAAGTTCGTGATAATGACACCCCCCCGCTAAGTGCACGTTGTCTTTTATACATCTGGGCGACCGGATGTTACATGGTACGAGCCACGACACAACAGTATGTTCTATGAGTGTCACATTTTCTAAACCGTCTTTCCTCATTATGTACCCTAGAAATTTAAACTGCCTCTTCCTGATGTTACGGTGGCCATTTCGATTCCGTTTTCTCGAAAATTTTGACATTGCTCACATATTCAGTCCATGGTATTCTCTGCATTTCTGTTGCTTCAAGTTTCTTCTTCATCTGTGAGGAGATTGTTCAGAATTCACTGCCCTTGATATTCATTGATATTACATAACTGGTCAGTATATTTTCTTTGTTTCAAGTTTATTCATCTGTGAGGAAATTGTCCAGCATTCACTACCATATCAGAGGACTAACATTATGTAACAATTCAGTATTCTTTTCTTTGTTTCTGTTGCTTCAAGTCTCTTCTTCATCATTAAAGAGATTGTCTAGCATTCACTGCCATAGAAGTCTGACATTAATTAACAATTCAGTATTCTTTTCTTTGTTTCTAATTAAATTTTCCTGTTTGTTAATTCTTTTTTTAGTTTGGATTTAAAATAAACTAGCAGTATAGCCCGGCGTTGCTCGGGTGTAATGAAAGCTTTAAAACTAATCCATGGTCCTGGATCTCAGACTCTTTGGACGTTGGCACGAAAGACTAAAAAGCAGTAGTTGTTTCAAGTTAAAGCGAAACCGTAGACTGAAAAAAAAATGAATGGATGTAAGTCAAATTTTGGTTTCCTGGTATCGATATCAAATAAGTTTTTTTCGTCATAAACTGAATTTTGAAGGCTAAATAAGTCCTCTGAGTAAATGTATCATGGCTGAGATTAAGAACTACAATTATACCTACTTAGAGCCAAACCCGAAGCAAAAACTAAAATAAAAGGGCTGAAATAAATACATACATACATACAGGCACACACACACACACACACACACACACACACACACACACACACACACACACACACACACACATCTTGCCTTATATATATATATATATTATCGATTTTCTGCACTAGTGTAAGAATTGCAATTTTGAAATTTCTGAATATCGTTTCTCATGTCTTTGTCTATGAGTGTATGAAATTTGATTAAAATCTGACCACTCCTTCTATAACCCGATTTTTTCGATTATCGATTTTCGATATTTATCGGGAGTACCTCGACACAAAACCTAGCTAAGAACACTCGCAGACGCTTATAGTACAACTGTGTAAATTTTCAAGAAAATCGGTTCAGCCGTTTCGGAGTCTATAGGTAGCGGGGACACACACACACACACACACACACACACACACACACACACACACACACACAGACATTCATAAATAAGTTTAGATTAGTTGGTCAATGGCCTTGTAATGGCGAAGCATTTGAGGAATAAAAATATTTGTCCAACGATTATTAGGTAATGTGATGCAAAGCATGGATAAAAATAGGCAAGGCTCGCATTGCGACAGTTGAGAATTGATTTATTGATCGGTTTAAATTATTTTCAAGAACAGTTCATGTTTATTATTTTGTTGGCGAGAGTTTTTTTTTCAAATCCTTGGGAGGCAGGGACAGTGACGTTGGGCCATTTGGATAGATTTATGCTATTGGGGCGCATATAGAAAGTTAGTTTGTTATTTTTGAGTCGGGAGAGCTTTCTTGATCGGGCCGAGTGAGTCAAATAATGTTGTTAACATATTCAATGTAGAGAAACAAATAAAACTTATATCAGGAAAAGTAATCAGGGTCTGAGATAGGCTCAACAATTCCTTTTAAAAATAATTAAAAAAAGAGATTTCACAGGAATTAGAAAACAACACACACACACACACACAAACTGGTAGCAAGTTCTAAAAAAACTTATGCACACACACACACACACACACAGAGAGAGAGAGAGAGAGAGAGAGAGAGAGAGAGAGAGAGAGAGAGAGAGAGACATTGATAGCAATCTCTTAAAGTGAGTTATTAAAATTTACTACCGGTTATTAAATTTTACTATCAGCTATGAAAGCTCTTGCCGCATGTTTGCTCCTTAACGGTATCATACTATTTCATGTTTTTGCAATAATTATGTCATATATATATATATATATATATATATATATAGTCATCCGCAGACAGATCTGTTTCGCTGTATCACAGCTCATCAGTACGGTTAGATTCCGATTGCTTTTAACCCAGGATTGAAACCCGACCACATTGGCGTCAGTCGGCGATTCTACATCTGGGCTATGGGTGCTCGGTAGAAGAAGGCAGACTTTTTAGCGTATACATTATCATTATACACGCTCAATAGCCAGAGTGCGTTAATTCTTTACGGAATGAGCGATGCGTAGATGCCAGAGTAGCTACTGTTTTTCAAATCTACCATTCTTCCAGAGTGCTCAATCAGGATGTGAGAGCGTAATTTATATATATATATATATATATATATATATATATATATATGCGGAAGGAAAAAAATGGTAATAAAAAAAGAACGAGCTAAGCACCCGAACATCAGTCAAAGAACGTAGCCCAAAGAAAACACCTGAGACGCGTAACCACAAACAAAAAACGCTCAATACGCAAGTAGAGCAAACAAAGTAAATATCTAACCTAGAGAGCCAACAAACCTACCAAGGTTTCACCTGACCGGATCTTCAGGGAAGGTTGGCTAAAGAGGCTAAAAGAAGGCGATAAGATATAAGAAACTCAGAAACCCACGTGATCGAAACTGAAGACACCAAACACCAAAAAGGTAGGTTCGTTGGCTCTCTGGGTTAGATATGGCGCCCCAGATATGGTGCCCCAGAAATCGACCTTCATCCAGATTTTTGCTCTCTGGGTTAGATATGGTGCCCCAGAAATCGACCTTCATCCAGATTTTTACTCTCTGGGTTAGATATGAAGCCCCAGAAATCGACCTTCATCCAGATTTTTACTCTCTGGGTTAGATATGGTGCCCCAGAAATCGACCTTCATCCAGATTTTTACTCTCTGGGTTAGATATGGTGCCCCAGAAATCGACCTTCATCCAGATTTTTACTCTCTGGGTTAGATATGGTGCCCCAGAAATCGACCTTCATCCAGATTTTTATAAAAATACATATGAATACCAATTGTATTGATCATAATCATAGCAGATGTTCAAATTGTTCACACTTTGCATTAACACATGCATCAATTCTTTTTCTGTGTTTTAAGAATACGATGTACTGATGATTCACTAATCGTTTGCTCCTGGCTTATTTTCTTTACTGATTTCATGGGGCTTCTAACAACATTCGCCAGAACCATGGTGGATGTTTCTTTATCAGTTGCCCTCTTTCGTCGACCACATCTCTCACGGTCAGCAACTGATCCAGTTTCTTGGAAGCGTTTGATCAAACGACAGACAGTGATATGGCTCAATGGCTTTTTTTTCTCGCTCAGGAACATTGCGGTTGAATTACTGAGCAACAGAGCGGTATGTTACCCCATCTCTTCCAAACATAAAAACCAATTTAACTCTTTCTTGAACTGTTAGTTTCTCACCCATATCAGTTCAAATCTGAAACACAGAAAAATTAAAAATTAGTATAAATTAGTAATTAGTATATGGTGCACGACTTCTGGGACACCCTATATATATATATATATATATATATATATCCGAGTGGGTACAGAAGGATATATGATGTATGGAGCTGTGAATATTTATTATAAATTATATTTTAGAACATGTACATTATTTTATATATATATATATATATATATATATATATATATATATATATATATATATATATAAATTATGTTTTAGAACATGTACACTTTTATTTTATATATATATATATATATATATATATATATATATATATATTATAAATTATGTTTTAGGACATGTACATTATTTTTTAAAGAGACGCGGGATATATAGATTTTACCTTATTCTAAAAAAATAATTATCAGTAAGTTAGTATCAATATTATGTATATTGTATAATTTTTGGTACTATTTAAGTCAGTCAGTTAAATGTCATACATGATACACGCTTGGGCGATCAAGTCTCGAAAGAGACATGACTGACTGGACAGAAGATTATCCCGTAGTAGGTTGCCATTACTTTCTGCGGTAGACTGGCTGCCAGCCAAGGCTATAGAACCCAATCTGTTTTGTTATTTAATCCATAACTGTAGGGAAGATACGGATTAATACCTTTCCCAAGGGTATTTGTGCGTAAGTGAATGCAAGTAATTCATCAGACGGGTCAAATCATAATTTTTAGAGATTAGCGTTCTTATGACCTTTTATAAGCTGCAACTCTTGTTAGAATACAAAAAAATATTGCTTTTGTATTGATTTAAAGTCAAATGACATTTCTTATTCGATTACCGAAGTTATGCAATGGCCAGTCTGGTCAGTCCTTTGATAGGGCATTGCTTCGGAACAAGGACATATATTAAAAAATAATGTACATGTCCTAAAACATAATATATATATATATATATATATATATATATATATAGGGTAGCTATGCATGGAATAATATTCCGTATCCAAAGTAACACTATTCTTAAAAAAGTGCTCAATACAAAGTAGAGCTAATAATATTTATTCAGATATTATAACATGAATATGCTATATCACTCCAAAAGTAGCTATTTTGTTTCGACACTTCTGCGTCTTATCAAGGGATCCTTTGATAAGATGCAAGAAGTATCGAAACAAAATAGCTACTTTTGTAGCGATATTATAACATATTAATGTTATAATTTCTGAATAAATATTATATGGCAGCTAGCTATTTAGATACCATAATCGATGTTGCTTAACCTTGGGGAACGTTCAAGAACTGGCATTTCAATGTGATATTACCGTAAACTTATTACTCCACCAGCACATTCTAGCTTAGAGCACTTGGTATTCCAAAACAGCTACCTATTTAGATACTATCCAAAATAGCTGTTGCTTAACCTCAGGGATCACACGAAAACTGGCATTTCAATGGGATATAAACTGTAAACCTATTACCCCCACCCACACATTCCAGCTTACGGCACCTTCTATTCCCAAACAGTTACCCGTTTAGGTATTAACCAGTATCAATGTTGCTTAACCTCAAGCTATGTTAAATAATGTCATGCATTTATACTTATGATTTTTATTGCAATACTAGCAGTATAGCCCGGCGTTGCTCGGGTGTAATGAAAGCTTTAAAACTAATCCATGGTCCTGGATCTCAGACTCTTTGGACGTTGGCACGAAAGACTAAAAAGCAATAGTTGTTTCCAGTTAAAGCGAAACCGTAGACTGAAAAAAAAAATGCATCGATGTAAGTCAAATTTTGATTTCCTGGTATCGATATCAAGTTTTTTCGCCGTTAACTGAATTTTGAAGGCTAAATAAGTCCTCTGAGTAAATGGTATCATGGCTGAGATTAAGAACTACAATTATACCTACTTAGAGCCAAACCCGAAGCAAAAACTAAAATAAAAGGCTGAAAAAAATACAGACATACAGGCAGATAAACAGACACACACACAAACTTCTTGTCTTTTATATATATATATATATATATATATATATTATTGATTTTCTGCACTATTGTAAGAACTGCAACCTTGAAACTTCTGAATATCGTTTCTTATGTCTTTGTTTCTGAGTGTATCAAATTTGATTAAAATCTGACCACTCCTTCTATGACCCGATTTTTTCGATTATCGATTTTCTGTATTTATCGGGTATACCACGATACAAAACCTAGCTAAGAACACTCGCAGACGCTTATAGTACAACTGTGTAAATTTTCAAGAAAATCGGTTCAGCCGTTTTGGAGTCTATAGGTAACTGACTCACACACACATACACACACACACACACACACACAGACAAAGTTCCATTTATAAATAAGTTTATGTTTAGATTTTGTTAAATATTTAACGATGCACTCAGGGAATGTTCACGGTTATTTTACAATCGTCAAACTAGTAAATAGCTTATTTAGTTAAGGTTTATGATTAGTCAGTAAAGTTAAACATGAAAACCACGAAATTTTCACGGCTTCTGCTCGTATATATAAATCGATTGGGTGCCTGTAAAGCTCTAGTAAGTAAAATACTATTGAATTAGTAACAGGTTTGATAGTCCTTCTTATGTAAATGAATTATTGACTTTTCTTAATTGATTTGAATCTCACCTGTTGACAGGCAATATTTGAAACGTCAGTAATCTAGGCTGTTTTGTTTTGTTATCACTGGTGTCAGAGGTTGATGTTCGAGTAGTGCTCAAAACTATGATTTTTATTAATAACTTTACTACTTCTCAATTGAGCAACTGGAGCTACACAATATTCCTACTCCTTTTTTTAAACTTGTTTTAAAGAAATTAATTATCAATTATCAAGTGAATGCTGGACAGTCTCTCCAAGAACAAAGAAAAGACTTGAAGCAACAGAAATGTGGTTCAACAGGAGGATGCTGGGGATACCATGGAACAAACACGTGAGCAACAACGAAGTTTTAGAATAAAATGGAAACAAAAAGTAATGTTATACCTAATATCAAGAAGAGGCAGTTGAAATTTCCAGGGCAAATAATGAGGAAAGAGAGCTTAGAAAATCTGATACTCACAGGACAGATTGAAGGCAAAAAGAACAGAGGAAATGTATAACATATTTAGTGAGCTTGAGTAAAAGGATGATGGAAAAAGATTTAGGAGAAATAATAAAAAGACAAAATAAATTTAGAGTTACAAAGGACAGGAAATTGGGGAGAGCCATAATCGGTTACGTCCTGAAGAGACGCGGGATATATAGATTTTACCTTATTCTAAAAAAATAATTATCAGTAAGTTAGTATCAATATTATGTATATTGTATAATTTTTGGTACTATTTAAGTCAGTCAGTTAAATGTCATACATGATACACGCTTGGGCGATCAAGTCTCGAAAGAGACATGACTGACTGGACAGAAGATTATCCCGTAGTAGGTTGCCATTACTTTCTGCGGTAGACTGGCTGCCAGCCAAGGCTATAGAACCCAATCTGTTTTGTTATTTAATCCATAACTGTAGGGAAGATACGGATTAATACCTTTCCCAAGGGTATTTGTGCGTAAGTGAATGCAAGTAATTCATCAGACGGGTCAAATCATAATTTTTAGAGATTAGCGTTCTTATGACCTTTTATAAGCTGCAACTCTTGTTAGAATACAAAAAAATATTGCTTTTGTATTGATTTAAAGTCAAATGACATTTCTTATTCGATTACCGAAGTTAAGCAATGGCCAGTCTGGTCAGTCCTTTGATTGCTTCGGAACATCGGGTAATGTAAGCAACCTTCTAAAATCCGAAATATGTTTGGTTTTAAATAGCACACAAAAACGATCTTCCACAAAAAAGAGCAAACAAACAAATTAATCAATTTCGTTGGGACCCAGTTCATAATATCGATGCAAGATAAAAATGATCCCTGACTTTTACAACCTTCTCAGAAATTCAGTCAGTCAGTTAAGTGCCATACGTGATACACGCTTTGGGCAATCATGCCTCGAAAGAGACATGACTGACTGGACAGAAGATTATCCCGCATTGCCAGCCAAGGCTAGAGAACCCAATCTGTCCAATTATTTAACCCATAACTGGAGGAAATAAACGGATTAATGCCTTTCCCAAGGGTATTTGTGCGTAAGTGAATGCAAGGAATTCAGCCGGAATTCGAACTCGGTACCCCGAGTCGATATCCACTGCACCACAATGCACATCCGCACTCAGAAATTACCTGCTTGTTTACAAATTTCAAGTGTGAAACTTTCGTCGCCGTCGTCACTCTCTCGCATCGGGGTCATCATCCACTAGGGTGGGTGGAGAAAGGAAATAAGAACATCCTTCCTCCTTATTCCTTTTCTCCCATTAGGTGGCGATGGCCGGAGATGGGTGTAAAGGCCCAATCTACTCCTGAAAAGTTGTGTCCAAGAGTCACAGAGAAGTGTGAGTGATGGACGCGGTTGGGTGAGTCGCGCCTTCCTGTCGCAGATTCTCTTCATGTTGATGGTTGCACTTTCATCTCGGTGCCCTTCTCAGATGGTCCTATGACAGGGAGACCGATTTGCAGCAAGAGTTTCCCAGATCTCGGGGTCAATGCTGGCCGGTGCCATAGATGTCTTCAACTGACCCATCATTGATATTTGCAGATGAAAACAAACTTATTTTTTATGTTACAAAAATTTTTCTTAAAAATTATGTACAAACGTATAAACATGTTTTTATAAGAAAATATTTTAAACAGTTGTTTAGCGAAATAGATATTTTTCAATTTTTTTTTCTTTTAGAAAAATAGATTTTTTATACGTATTTAAAGTAGTAACACAATTTTTTTAACTGCAGAGCAAACATTTACATAAATTAAATAAAGAATAATGGAATTTGAACAATCTACCCTGGTGCAAGAAATAATGGGTTCAGTTCGAAATTCCTGATGAATGTCGGAGCGTACAACGGCCGAAACATCGTGAATATGGCAAGAAAGATAAGGACGACAGTCCGAACAATATAGTGTTAGACAACAGTTTCGCAGGAGGACCATAATCACTAAGAAGCAAAAAATGTTATGTAAGATTATTCTTCGAGATAATTCGTAAAACATCAGAAAAAACCTAATATATTTTACAACCTAATATTTCACCCATAGATGGAGGGGAGAATAAGTGGATTTGTGCCTTTTATAGACATTTGTGGAAAACTAAACGCAACAGACTAACCCAGAATTTGAACTTGGTTTACTGATTCCATTTTCTGTGCCAATATCCATCACTCTACTACCACGTCAATACTCTGCTGCAATATTAAATGTAAGATAAACTTCGCCCGGTTCACACTCCACCCACGTCTATTGAACAGGTGTAGAGGCTCATCCCTTGTTCCCTGTTTAGGATGTGGTTTCCGGCTTTCTCTTTTCCAATCTTTTCACTCTTACGTAGCCCCCTGCACACCAGTGGCCTTACCGCCTTGCCCGGGTGCTGCCACTAAAAACGAGTTACAAATGGACAGTTTTTCCGTTGACGCTGCTATTGTTTTAACTACATTAATTCCATCGGTGATGTTTATTGTTTTAAAAAAAGAGGGTTTATTACGAATACTGAAAGTTTCCTTATAAGAAAATGGTAAATATTACTATTTGTTAAAAGTATTTGAATGTGAGTCGGAGAAATAAAAATGTTTATTCAGTGGCAGATCTCGAAAACAATCAGAAATATGTTTGAAATGCTAAATTCCAAACATTCAAGCCAAATCAATATTTGCTGAAACCAAACAAACTTTCCTTCGTATGTAAACATTAAACATTAAACACGATAGCGAGGAAATAAAAAAAACCAACAATCCTCATCTGTGTGTGTGTGTGTGTGTGTGTGTGTGTGTTCACGTGCGTGTACACACACACACATAAGACAAAGAAATACTAACTCTTTAACATGATTTCCACCAACAAAGTTTCTTGCGAGTCTAAAAGGAACCCTTTAATATGTGAAGAAACCTTGGTAGAAACCTTGGTAGCTTAAGGAGTTCGTTTTCTTTCGTTTTAATATTGAATAGTTCTGCCCTTTCGATTTTTTGCAGTGTGTATTGAGTTATATGTAAATGTGTGTGTGTATCCGTTTTCTGAACAGTACTAACTTTGTTCGGAAAAAACAGTTTTATTATGATATATATATATATATATATATATATATATATATATATATATATATATATATAAGATATTGAATAAATAGAAAGCATTTATCAATCTAACTTTTATTTTATGAAATGTTCAACAGAGAATGACTGTTCATATGTAAATCTTTTTTTATGTTTGTATATAGATTCCGAGATGTCTCGCTGATATAAAAGCTATTACATTCTTAGATATTTATTTGATAAGCACCTGCACCTGAAGTGGTGGATTTGTTTGTTTTTGTTTTTGTTTTTTGTTTTTTTGTTTTTGCTTGTTTTTTTGTTTTTTTTGTTTTTTTTTGCTAATTTTATTTCTGATTGTCTTGGAAGTGGTATTCGCACTCATCTACTTTTTGGTCTTTTTAGCTCTGGTTTTCAGATATAGCTTCACGTAGATAGGAACACTGCCAACAAGGCGTGTTCGCTTCTTTGTTACATTTTTGACTTTCGAACTCTCTCACACACGTATATACATGCGCTTGTTACACACACACACACACACACACACACACTGTTGAAAGTAAGTACGATAACTCGTGTCTACGATCCTTAATTCAATTACCTCCCTTCCTCTGTAATCCCTTTTTTACTTCCTGTTATTAAAAACACAACTTAACTTCTCTCATACCCGTCACACGTGTCTTTGTGTTCCTCCTTCATATCGTTTGTTCTCGTCCATTTTTCTCTATTTTCACTGCACAATGCAACTCGCAACAGGTTATGGGACCAGAAGAGATAATGGAAGCCGATGGAGCAGTCTCTTATTTGATGGAGATGAAACCAAATACGAAATTTGGGAAACAAGATTTTTATGCCACTTACGCACACTGGGCCTAAAAGACGCCATTTTAGGTACCAACCCTGACAGAGACGGATGCGACATTGAGAGAAATGAAGAAGCGTACGCAGAACTCGTTCAATTCCTCGACGATAAAAATTTATCCTTAATAATGAGAGAAGCTACCGACAACGGGAGAAAAGCACTCAAAATATTACGCGCACACTACGCAAGTAAAGGAAAACCGAGGGTAATCTCCTTGTACACCCAACTAACATCTCTTAAAAAGAAAGAAGATGAAAGCGTCATAGAATACGTTATAAGAACGGAGACAATTTTAACAGCTCTGAGAAATGCCGGACAAACTGTCGACGATGCCCTGACAATTGCTATGATATTGAAAGGACTACCTAGTTACTATGATTCCTTTTCAATTTATGTAACGCACAGCAACAAGGAAATAACTTTCCCAGAATTTAAAACTGAACTTCATAGTTTCGACGAAACACCGAAACACAAAGTCCAAACGACCAGTGACGAAGTAATGAAACTGACATCATCTTTTTCGAAGAATACGATAAAGAACCACAACAGCGATGTACACGAAATGTTATGTTTCACTTGTGGCGAAAAGGGACATTTATCAAAAGAATGCCCAAACAACAAACACAAACAGCGAAAACCGTGGTGTAGTTATTGTAAAAGTAACACCCATAAAAGGGAATTCTGTCGTTATAAACGAAAAGACACGATGAAAAAGGCAGCACACACCGAAGAAAATCCCTACGCGTTTAGAACGGACGACTACTACTACCACACCCGAAACTCGACATCGCACATGGGTCTACTTGTCGACGCCGGGGCCACTTCGCATATCATAACGGACGCGAAGAAATTTAAGAATTTCGACCCATCATTCCGTCCAGAAAACCACTATATGGAACTAGCTGATGGAACTAAAACTAACGGTTTAGCTGTGAAAAGAGGAGACGCTGAAGTCTGCCTAATAGACACTGACGGAAATCTCATTACTACTACGCTCAAAAAGGCGCTCTTTATACCTTCCTACCCACAAGATATATTCTCCGTAAGAACAGCGACCCAAAACGGAGCGACGGTCATTTTTGAAGAAAATAAGAATGTTCTTAAACACAAAAACGGGACAAAGTTTAAAATACACGTGCGGAACAGACTCTACTACCTAACGACCGTGGGGGAAGGGGATACTGAAGATAGTTGCCATCAATGCCATGATGCCCACACGTGGCATAAAATACTCGGCCACTGCAACTATGAAGACATAGCTAAACTACCAAACGTAGTTAAAGGAATGAAAATAAAAAACAAGACCACCACAAGCAACAAGACCTGTGATATATGCGTTCAAGGGAAATTCCCCCAGAACCGAAATAAATTTCCCGATAAGAAGGCGAAGAAAATCCTACACTTGGTCCACTCAGACCTGGCCGGCCCTATAGAGCCAGCGGACTTGAACGGCAACAAATACGCCATTTCATTTACCGACGATTTTTCAGGTGCCATATTTGTATATTTCATGAAAAACAAAAGCGACGCTACACTTGCCACCGAAAAATTTATCGCAGATATTTCTCCGTACGGCAAAATAAAAATTCTAAGGTCGGATAACGGTTCGGAATTCAAGTCAAACGACTTCGAGAAACTACTACGCAAGAACCACATTAAACATGAGACCTCAGCTCCATACTCACCCCATCAAAATGGAACGGCCGAGAGAAATTGGCGAACATTGTTCGAAATGGCAAGGTGTCTCATCATAGAGAGCAACCTCCCTAAAACACTGTGGAGTTACGCAGTTATGACATCTGCGGTTATACGCAACAGATGCTTCAACAACCGCTTAAAACAGACGCCCTACTACGAAATAACCGGTAGAAAACCAGATCTATCGAAGATGCATATTTTCGGCTCGCCTTGTTATGCCTACTCCAACAACACAAAGGGGAAATTAGATCCAAGATGCCAAAAGGGGATACTTGTCGGATACGACAGAAACAGCCCGGCATATCTAATATATCACCCAGACACCGGGAAAGTGTGTAAGCACAGACTGGTGAAATTCCACAACAACACCAATGACCAATACACTCAAACCCAAACCCACTCACCAAGTGATGATGATGCAGTCGCAGATTTTCATGAAAGAAATTTGATGAAAAATATAAAATTAAAAGAAGACCCTGAACTGCCCAGTCAACAAACCGATGCACTGGAAGAAAATAGCTCTACACGAAAATACCCGACGCGTGAACACAAAATGCCTAGCTACCTAGGAGACTATGTGACGACAGTCCGAGAGAGGAGCGGCCACGCATTAATCGACACTGATTACTGCTATAAGGCTGCTCGTGGTATACCCAATACCTACAAAGAGGGGCTATATCCCCTCCAATTATTCATGGAAATGGATCCACACCGGCAACACGTCCCCATCAAAATATACGGAGACAGTCAGAGTGCCATAGCGCTCTCTAAAGACCCCGTACACAGACAGAGGTGCAAACACATAGACATTAAATACCACTTTATTAGAGAGGCTCTTAGCGACAACAAAATAAAATTAATTTACTGCCCCACAGCAGACATGGTCGCCGACTAAGGTGAAACTCGATAAGTTTAAAAAAATTCTTATTCGGACACTGAACTGGTATAAATGTGCTCTCACATATCTTCGTTTTTACGAACTTAACATGCTGACAGCAAGTGGGGGTGTTGAAAGTAAGTACGATAACTCGTGTCTACGATCCTTAATTCAATTACCTCCCTTCCTCTGTAATCCCTTTTTTACTTCCTGTTATTAAAAACACAACTTAACTTCTCTCATACCCGTCACACGTGTCTTTGTGTTCCTCCTTCATATCGTTTGTTCTCGTCCATTTTTCTCTATTTTCACTGCACAATGCAACTCGCAACACACACACACACACACACACACACACACACACACACACACACACAAGTACTTTATTTTTCTTACTTGTTTTAATGTTACAGTTGTCGACACATAGTTCTTTTTGTTAATATTGATTTTTTAAGTGCAACTTAGATGTGGCACAAGGCCGAAAGTATGGGGTACTGTCATGATAAGTAGATAAGTTGTTCCCCTTAGCATGATCCCTTAAGACAAGGGCTTATAATCTGCCCTTGGTTTTGGCACTGCCTGTAATGACCGAGCATGAATAAAACATGTCAGATCCGGAGTCCCTGCCTTCCTTCTTAATATCGAATCCATCAGCATGAATGGATCACGTATAATGTAACATGGTGTCAGAAAAAGGGATTACAAATACCCACACGGGAAACAGACTTGGATATTACGGAGGAAAAAGGATTATTTAGCCCAATTTTGGGACAACCCTTAAAAAAAAAAAAAAGGGAGCGTCAACACATGCGCATTCGCCAACGAAGGTAAGAGAATTTTCTCTATAATTTAAAAAAAAAATAAGAGAAATAACGGAACTATCATGGCAGCTTCATTCCAAATACCTCCACCAACGATAGATTGGTTTAGTGCGAACCTATCCAAGGCAATGGATAGATTTATCCGGAAAGTCAGGCTTCACTTTGATGGTCCGATGCGAGACGTGGATGATGATATCAAGTTACGGTATCTCCTTCTGTGGACTGGCGTCGAAGGACAAGAGATAAGTGACACATTCTCTTTTAGGGACGACGAGGAAAGAACTGCCGAAGCATATATTACACATTTTAAGCAGTATGTAAGCCCTCGTTCGAATTTTCGCGTGGCCAGACACGAATTACTACAATGTCACCAAAGCCCAGACGAGTCTGCACACTCATTTTTGAAACGACTTCGTCAAATAGCCAAACAATGTGAATACGAGCAAGTTGTAGAAGACACACTCGTAGTTGACCTTTTCATATTCGGCATTTATTCAAAGTCGGCACAAAAATCCTTAATCAAGGAAGGGAGCGACCTGACCGTCGCAAAAGCTCTACGCATAGCAGAGACGGAGGAAGTGACTTGTAAACAAGTTGAGGCTATCCGTATCCCGTTGGAAGACAGTAGCACGCACATGATACGAGCAAAAAATAGACAGACGCAATGTGGATGCTGTGGCAGACAACACCCTCGTGGAGAGTGCCCTGCAAAAGGGAAAACATGCGTCTTATGCAACAACAAAGGACATTTTGCGAACGTTTGCCGAACCAAGAAGCAAGGGAAAAATATAAGAACAAAACAACAGTGGAATAAAAACAGAAGAATCCACACAGCAACTCAGGACGAAAATAGTGACTCGAATGAAGAGTACTACTTTCACTCAATCCGAAATTTACCAACAAACGCTGCGGAGGCATATGCCAAACTAAAAATCGGCAACAAACAAGGACAAATAATTGTAAAAGCGAAAATAGACACAGGAGCAATGAGCAACCTGCTACCAAAGACGCTGTATAAAAAACTGACGGGCATTCAACTGGAAAAGTCTCCAGTCCGATTGATTGCTTTCGGTGGATCAGTAGTCAATCAGGAAGGGACATGTCGATTAGGGGTAAGGTTCCGAGACAGACATATCATCACAACATTCCATATTGTAAATTCTCAGGGACCAATGTTAATAGGACTGAAATCTTCACGGAATTTGGGGTTAGTAACCCTAAATTTAGCTGTGAAATCAGACACTCCAGCTACAGCAGTACAGTCAGGGGATGCTCAACGACCCCAACACAAGACAAAACCCATTCCAGTGCCAAGATCAAGCCTCAAAGGAAACATACAAGAAAGGAACAAGATAATTCGGGAATTTCCCGATGTATTCGATTCCATAGGCTGTCTACCTGGTGAATACACGATTCATGTGGACCCAACTGTACAACCAGTTGTCCATCCACCTCGACGGATCCCAATAGCTCTCAAAGGAAAAGTTAAGGCTGAACTAGACTCCCTGGTAACCCAAGGTATAATATCTCCGGTGACAGAACCAACACCATGGGTTAATTCAATTGTTTGTGTGACTAAGGCCAATGGTGCAGTCAGACTATGTTTGGACCCTCGGGACTTAAACAAGGCGATACGCAGACCCCATTATGTCACCCCAACATTTGATGATATCACAGCAAAGCTACACGGTGCAAGATGGTTTACTACTGTAGATATAAAGTCGGGATACTGGCATTTGAACTTAGATCACAAGTCAAGAAAGCTCACAACTTTTATAACCCCACATGGTAGATACATGTTTAACAGATTCCCAATGGGAATAAAATGTGCCCAAGATGAATTTCAAAGGGCTATGGAAGAACATTTTGGCGACATAAGAAATGTACTATCCATATGCGATGATATGATTGTATATGGATTCGAAGAGGATGGCAGTGACCATGACAAAGCACTAAGAAAGCTGATGCTAAGAGCAAGGGAGATAAACTGCAAATTCAACCCGGAGAAATTTGTTGTAAAGACATCTGAGATACCCTTCTATGGCCACATTATCTCAAAAGATGGTATCAAACCAGACCCTAAGAAAGTGGAAGCTATCGAACAAATGCAACCTCCTGAGGACGAAAAACAACTCACCAGTTTTCTGGGTCTAGTGAATTACCTAAACAAGTTCTCACCGCGACTCGCAACATTGACCAAACCCCTTCAGGATTTAATATCGACAAAAAATGATTTTAAATGGTCATCTCAACAACAAGGGGCATTTGAAAAAGTCAAGGAAGAGATCCGGAAAGCTACAATACTTAGGTATTTCGATCCAAAAGAACCAATAATATTACAAGTCGATGCATCTACAGCAGGTATTGGCGCAGCACTTCTTCAAAAAGAGATGCCAGTCGCTTTTGCAAGCAAAACGCTGTCGGGTCCAGAAACTCGATATTCAAACATAGAAAGAGAAATGTTAGCCATCATTTTTGGTTTGGAGAGATTTCACCACTATGTCTGGGGTCACAAGATAACAATCCAAACAGATCATAAACCCTTAGAATCCATAGCACTCAAAAACATAGCGCAAACACCTCCAAGACTCGCAAGAATGTTACTGAAAGTGGAGGGATATGACTTTACTGTAAAATATACCCCAGGAAAAGCAGTACCAATTGCAGACTGCCTATCACGAGTATCACCAAGACCCAGCAAACACATCGAAGGAATTGATCTCAATGTACACGCCACGATGGAATGTTTCAACTTCTCACCAACTAGGATAGAGAACATTAGGGTCGAAACATTACAGGACCCATTATTAATAGAACTTGCACGTATAGTGATGTCAGGGTGGCCAGCCAATCGAGCTAGCTGTCCAATCCGCCTCCTACCTTTCTGGAACTTCAGAGATGAGATAGGAATTGAGGATGGCATTTTGCTCAAGAGTAGCAAAATCATAATACCAGCATCTCTACAAAAAGGGATACTGGAAGAACTCCATGCAGCACATCAAGGGGTAGAGAAGACAAGACTGAGAGCCCGTACAGTAATATACTGGGCAGGGATGAATAAAGACATTGAAGACTTTATCAATAGCTGCAGAACCTGCCAAAAATATCAGACAAGTATTCCAGCTGAAGCTATGCATCAGCACGAAAGCCCTACTTACCCATGGCAATACATCAGTGCAGATCTGTTCACAATGGCAGGGAATGAGTACCTGTTAGTAGCAGATCAGTACAGCCGAAGCCCATTCATACGTCGACTCAGATCCACCTCATCAGCAGCTATTATTAAACACATAAAAGCGATATTCGAGGAGAGGGGTGTACCGGAAATCGTATACACAGATAACAGCACACAGTTCACAAACTGGGAGTTCAGAAACTTCTCAGCAACTTACAGTTTCTTGCACAAGACGTCCTCACCACACTACCCGAAATCCAACGGCTTTGCAGAAAGGATGGTTGGAGTGTGTAAGAAAATACTGCTGAAGGCGCGTGAAACTGGACAAGACAGTTATCTAGCGATGATGGCTTATAGAGCCACACCAATATCAGCAAACCTTGGCTCACCAGCGGAGTTGCTGAATGGTCGACAGATACGGACCCCACTGGTGTCAAAACAACAGCTGGGTGAGGAAAAAACAAGAATGGAAATTCTAAAGCAAAAAGAAAAATCAAAAGAATATTACAACAGGCAGAATAGTAGACAGCATTCACGTCTATACGCTGGACAAAAAGTTTATGTCCAGCATGAGAAAACAAGGCTATGGGAGCCTGGGATGATCCGTCATCATGACACCCATCCAAGGTCGTACATAGTTGAGTCTGAAAGTGGTAATATCCACAGAAGAAATCGACAATATATGAGACCAGCTAAGGGAGACCCAATAAGGAACAATGATGACCAACCGCCTACAACTGAAGCAAAAGGAGCACATAATAGTGTCAGTACTCCACTACTTCAGTATACTCAGCAGAGTTCACCAGTGACAGAACCCAAGCAAAGAATATTACCAGAGGAACGAGCACAACCCATGTTGGTAAAACAGCCAACCTCTGAACCCCCCATCAGCAGGCACTACAGACCCGTCCCAAAGCCGAGACGATCCATGCGGTGTGTAAAGACTCCTCAGAGGCTAGACCTCTAAAGATTCCCCCTACAAATATATAGACTCTAGCCCCCAGTAGCAATCTTAAAAAACTAGAAGTAAAAAAAAAAAGAAAGAGAAATTAAAAAAAAAAAAAAAAAAAAAAGAATTATTAAATGAGCCCACTCTCAATTGAGAAAGGGAGATGTCATGATAAGTAGATAAGTTGTTCCCCTTAGCATGATCCCTTAAGACAAGGGCTTATAATCTGCCCTTGGTTTTGGCACTTCCTGTAATGACCGAGCATGAATAAAACATGTCAGATCCGGAGTCCCTGCCTTCCTTCTTAATATCGAATCCATCAGCATGAATGGATCACGTATAATGTAACAGGTACCCAGTGAGGATCGAACTCACTACTCAGTTTTAATAGGTTATAGTGAGATAAGCTTGCTAAACATTACACCCAGTAGCGTTGCCAAAATGATTTTCTAGGCGTAGCTTAGATGTGGTACAAGGCCGAATATGTAGAGCATCTAATGAAGATCGAACTCACTACTCACTATTAATCTATCTAAACTTATTTAAAAATGGAACTTTGTCTGTGTGTGTGTGTGTGTGTGTGTGTCCGTTACCTATAGACTCCGAAACGGCTGAACCGATTTTCTTGAAAATTCACACAGTTGTACTATAAGCGTCTGCGAGTGTTCTTAGCTAGGTTTTGTGTCGAGGTACCTCCGATAAATATCGATAATCGAAAAAATAGGGTTATAGAAGGAGTGGTCCGATTTTAATCAAATTTCATACACTCATAGACAAAGACATAAGAAACAATATTCAGAAGTTTCAAGGTTGCAGTTCTTACAATAGTGCAGAAAATCGATTATATATATAAAAGGCAAGATGTTTGTGTATGTGTCTGTTTATCTGTCTGTGAGTCTGTTTGGTTTTTTTTTTGGGGGGGGGGGTTCAGCCCTTTTATTTTAGTTTTTGCTTCAGGTTTGGCTCTAAGTAAGTATAATTGTAGTTCTTAATCTCAGCTATGATGCCATTTACTCAGAGGACTTTTTTAGCCTTCACAATTCAGTTTACGGAGAAAAAAAATTATTTGATATCGATACCAGGATAGCAAAATTTGATTTACATCCATTCATTTTTCTTTCAGTCTACCGTTTCGCTTTAACTGGAAACAACTATTGCTTTTTAGTCTGAGCTCCAGGACCATGGATTAGTTTTAAAGTTTTCATTACACCCGAGCAACGCCGGGCTATACTGCTAGTCTAACAATACAGGCTTATTAACCATTACACCATGTCAAAGTGCCCTAAATGATTTTCTAAGCGTAGCTTACATAGATAGGACAGGAACAGTGCGAGTTCGTCAAAGACACAGGAACAAGGAACGCCATATTCATGATTAGGATGTTCTCCGAAAGGGCAATACAAATGAAGAAAGATTTGTACCTATGTTTTATTGACTATGCGAAGGCATTCGACAAGATACGACACAAAGAACTGATGGAGATGCTCGGCAGCCTCGACATTTTCGACAAAGACATAAGAGTAATGAAGCATCTCTACTGGCAGCAAACGGCCTGCATACGGACAGGCAACGATCTCAGTAGATTTACAAAGATAGAAAGAGGCGTAAGACAAGGATGTGTCTTTTCACCGGATTTGTTCAACCTGTACAGCGAGAATATCTTGGGGATCCTAGATGACACGCCAGGATTTGTTGTTAGAGGACATAACTTGAACAACATAAGGTACGCAGACGATACAGTGCTGATTGCAGACACGGAAAGTAAACTACAAGACCTCCTACAGAAGGTAGCGGTGGAGAGCGACAAAAAAGGACGACAAATAAACTTTAAGAAAGCTGAGTGCATGGTCATCAGCAAAAGGTACAACCCAAAATGCCAAATAAATGTGGGAGATACCAGAATCAAGCAAGTACAAAAATTTAAATACCTAGGAAGTGTCCTAACTGAAGATGGAAAGTGCGACACGGAGAATTGGCATGGCAAAGGACGCGTTCCAGAAGCTGAGCAAAATACTAACACACAGGAAAATCTCACTGGAAACAAAGAAAAGAGTGCTGGACTGCTACGTGATGTCAGTTCTTCAATACGGCAGCGAATGCTGGACAATATCATCGAAAATGAGGACAAAACTGGAAGCAGCGGAAATGTGGTTCTACAGAAGGATGCTGCGGATATCATGGACTGAGCATGCAAGCAACGATGAGGTGTTGGAAAGAATGGCAACAAAGTGGAAATTGATACTGAGCATCAGGAAGAGACAACTGAACTTCCTGGGACACGCAATGAGGAAGGAGAGCCTGGAGAACCTGATACTGACTGGCCAGATAGAAGGAAAGAGAGACAGAAGAAGGCAGCGGATAACATATTTGCAGGGCCTGATCAGGTGGTTGACGGAACGGGGGTTGAAATGAGTAACGGGAACAAACATACTAGGAGCCACAAGGGATAGGGAGACGTGAAGAACCATGATCGCCTAAGTTCTGAAAGGACAGGGCACATAGAAGAAGGAGCTTACATGTGGCACAAGAAGAATGAAACATCCAGTGAGGATCGAAATCACAACTCAGTCATAGTTGTTCTCGCAAGACAAGCTTGTTAACCATTACCCCCACGTCGAGATACTCATTCCTTTTGTTAATACACGCATTGTTGTTTGTTTTATATTTATTGTTTCGTGTCATTCATTTTTACCTGGACTCACATGAGTCCGCCAATATTGTTTGCGTGATAAATGTTTCAGGGACCCATAAATGTTTACTACTCAAATATTTACCATTCAAAGTAACATAATGGTGACCAATATTTACCCAAACATACTAGCATCCGCAACATAGTGATATTTATTTTTCGTTAAGCGTTAGTGTGTTTAGTCTGGTCATCGTTTTTTATTGATGGTGGTTGTTTGCATTTTCATAGTCAGCATTATCAGAGAAGATATAGTATTTTGCAGTCTTCGGTATCCATAATGACGACAATCTCCCCTTATTCTCTGCCTTAATTATGATGTATTCATTATTTTTTTCATAATTCAGATACAGTCACTTTCTCCCCGGCGCAATGTAGCTTCCTTGTGTCTCTTCTACAAATACTTTCACGGTTTCTGCTCCGATGAACTTAGCTCACTGGTGCCCCCTATATATGAATTTACTCGAGCCACAAGATTAGCAACTAGGTCCCACCCTGTTGTGAAGTAGTTTTCGCACTGAAGGTTATAATCGTGCTATGTCGGTTGCTAATCAACTTAACGCACCCAAAATGTTAGGAACTTGGTAATCTTCCACTGTAAGCTAACTCCTTAGTATTCGGCTAACTGCCGACTAATATCAACTGCCTTAGTCCAACTGTGTCGAAACTGAAACTAACTAATAGTTATAGTGAACTCCAATAGAACTTCTAAGAACTCCTATGAACTTCCCAACAACTTCTCGAGTGAACTTCCTGTTAACTCTTATTAATATAGGAGGGAGAGTTCATCATCTGAGGAATAGGTGTGTTTCACCATAACGCACTTTTTTTTACTGTGAAACCAATAAAATGTAAACGCAAATTCTACTACATCAGCTTCTTTTCTCGCGCTTCTCGAAATTCCCTTCCATTTACTTGCTTCTCTGACAACTACAATCTCCAAGAATTTAAATGTAAAGTCAGTAGTCATCTCCTATCTCACTAAACTTCATCCTCTCTCTCATGTCTTTTTCTCAGTCCACTCCACTCTCATCAGTATTCTCATCCTTCTCTTACCCACTTCCTGACACCCCTTATAAACTGTCACTCTTTCTCATAACTTTCCTCCTATGTAGCCCCCTACAAAACAATGACAGTAAAATGCCTTGCTTGAGGCGATATGATTATAAAAAAAATTCATGAATAATTTCCCATTCCTTTCGACTGGTGTTGGGTTTGAATTTAGGGTGTCGTAGTTCATTGTATGGGAAAATTAATATGTGATTACAGAATGTCTCCAAAACTATGTCCCTACCTTTTGTAAGCCTATAGCTGCTTGTATTTCTTACAATTGTCTAATTTTTCTCCTTGTCCAAATATTCCTGTTAGACGTAATTTTCTACACAAGCGAGAAATATCGTTCTGTATCTCATTAAGGTTAGAGTATTGTGGTGTAGAGGTGAATTTTAGTCTCTTTAAGAGGATTTTAATTTGTTGGTTGAAAGCTTTATATTCGAAAGATTAATTATTGTGGGCTTTTCAAAGTCAGTTTGTATCGAGGATCATGAATCCTGTCAACTTGGTTTAAAAATGAGCTTTCAAATTTCTCCTTTCATAAGTATTTCTGTGTCTGATAGAATTTCTCTGTTAATGTTCTGTCCTTTACAGTAGTTTTGGATGTTCTTATGTTCAGGTTATTGTTGGTCCTGTTTGTAATTGTTTTGAGGGCCGTTAAGAGAAGCCCAAAATGCCAACTACAGGCCGGGGATATTAAAATCAAGCAGATACAGAAATTTAAATACATTGGAAGTGTTCTAACAGAGGACGGAAAGTGTGGCACTGAGATCCTAAGGCGTGGTCAAGGATGCATTCCAAAAGTTGAGTAGAGTAATGAGAGACAGAAAATTTTCACTGGAAACAAAGAAGAGAATACTGCATTGTTATGGGATATCTGTCCTTAAATAGAAGTTTTTGTTCGTTTTGTATATTGAGTTCGACTATATCAGAATCTGTTTTGAGATAAAGAGCGCTTGGGTTCTTTTAGTAGAATTTGAATATTGTCTAAAAATACTGGGATTATCGCCATAGCATTGTTAAATGTATGTTTGATGTTTTGTGTAACACCCCAGTGGACAGTCCGAACAATTTCTCCGGCGGCTGTTCTCCACGCTGTGATATTGCCGGGAGTTTGTTGAAAAAGTCGGAATCTCAAGCTGGGGGTGCAAGATTAAACTATAAGGAACGAACTTCCACAACTTGGATGAGTTGAAACGATGCTTTATTTCGTTTAGAGTTAGCCTTTTCGGTTGGGGCAGGCGATGTGACGTTCAGCTCTAACTCTAATTAATGGAGATCAAATGTTGAACTGACCGACTCAAGACGAACGGAGTTTCTACTTCAAGCACGCGCCCGGCTGAACTAACTGACTCAACTCAACTGAAACTAACTCAAACTTACTAACTAACTGATCGGCTCGGAAAAATGACTTGTATTTATTGAAATCACCGGAAGTCCACTAGAGACCCTCCCCGGGCTAAAACAAAACTAAAACATAAGCATTGTCGACTGTAAGTCCGAAATTTCAAGGTACTTAAATTTTGCTTCCTTTGATGTGTAAACGGGATGTCTGCACTAAGCCTCCAAGTATTTTCCAAGATTTTTTAAACTTTTTATCTTAAAGTTTCCGCAGGATATTTTTATAGCCCTGAGACTTTACCCGTAACCAGGCGTTTTTTATTGCCTGGAGAAAGGAAAAATTCTATTATCTTTTCTTTATTTTCTTAATGTGTGGTCAAGATACAATAAAGACAGTTTTTGACCTGGTCAGCATAAAATCTATTTCCTAAAAGTTTATCTTTTTATCACATGAAATCACTTAGTCAAATATTTACCGGAAGACTGGTAGGATTTAACAGTAGTCTGATACCCTTTTCTCTTCCACAAATTTCCTTATAAAAGAAAAAGCGTTTATTTATTTATTTTTTCTCTTCTTTTTCACTTTTGTTAAACGAAACACATGTTTTTAAACTATTTTCTATTCTTAACCATTTTCTATTTTAATCTACTATAATAAAATACATATTTTACAAATCCACCTTAATATGCGCCTAGTTATCGTGTCACATTTGTTTTGCTACTTGCTTTAATGGTTGTGCGCGTGGTGTGTGGATTTTAACATTTTTCAAGTGTGGGTTTATCTTTATGGTGTTCGTTTCTGATTTCCCTTTCATAATCGGGGAAGCAGATTTTTTCTTATCGTTGAAGTCATGTTGGCGCTTCGTTTTCACAACTGTATAAAATCTGGTGATCTTTTAATAAAGTAGACAATCAGATTGTTTTGAAATATCCATTTCCATTTGTTGGTTGAATGACTTGAATTTTTTCACTCGTTGAATTTAAAGGGAGCTCAATTATGTTTATTAAATTTGCCTTGTGCAGAATATAACCGAACTCCGCACAAGTTTGGATTATCATCAGCAGAAGGTTGGAAAGGGAAAAGGGTTTCGTTTGTATATTTAAGTGGAAATTTATTTACAGAGCAGAATAACATCGGTTTGTAGGAAGTGAAAGTATTAACTGTGTAAATATTCACAGAGAAAGTGTAATACGGAGTTAAATGAATCCAGAGTTCGCAGTTGTAGCGAAATATGTGTATGCAAAGATTAACAAGGTAGTAATAAAGTCTGTGTTCTTTTCCTTCTTTTAGCGGACGACAAGAAAGTAAAAAGAAAGGAAAAGTAATAAAGGAAAATTGTACTTATCAATGTTAATTTTTAGGGTTCAGTTGAAGTGTCTTATTGTTGTTGTTATCTTCTTCTTTGTTGACGGCGAGAATGGTGAGGACGAAAAATAAGAGATAAAGGAAAATAGCACTCAAGAATGAAAAAGAGAGGGAATGTATGCCGTTGAGACATGCCCGGTTCCGCGTCTTGAAATTTCTCCCTTACATTGTGACAGTATCTTATCTAATCTCTGCTCCCATCTGATTGATTCCACTTTCTTTCTCTCTCTCTCTCTCTCTCTCTCTCTCTCTCTATATATATATATATATATATATATATATATATAAAATAAATTTTCACACAGACTTGTTAACTTCTCTTAGTTTTTAAAATCGCTCTCTTTCATTGGTTAGAAAATAATTAACACCGGATCGCAAAATTTGGATTTGTCCTTTTCCTTCAGTAAGGTCTCAGTCCTTTTTCCTATTGGTCAAAATTAGATTTCACACTGGATTGTGAAATTTGTAAACAGTGAAGTGATTAGAGTTCCATTTAATTCTATATTAGCCACAAAGTTGGCGCCTTACTGTCATAACTCTATCGCCATTTTGAAATTTTTTAAGGCCTTCTTTTCGCTAAATTTTTGTTGGTTTTTCAGTTTCATTTTCGATAGGCTTTATTTAAAGTTTTTTTTTATGAGAATGAATCTAATCAGAGTTGAATTGATCCACTTTTCATATACATCTACTTTTCCTTTATTCTTTAGAAAATTTAAAAAAGCAGATATGTGAGCAGTAAATTCTGACGTTATGCGCATGTGCATTGTGGTGGAGTGGATATCGATTCGGAATGAGAAATCAGAGAGCCGAGTTCAAATTCCAGTTGAATTCGTTGCATTCACTTATGCACATATACCTTAGGGAGAGATATTAATCCGTCGCTACTGGGATGGAAAGAGAATTAAAAAAAAACTTTAGTAGGAACCGGAAAGCTCATTAAAATCATGATCTTCAGGTTGAATAAACAGTACAAGGTAATAATTGTTAACTCCTTGAAGTTCTAAAATATTTTTTGTTCACGCTTAAAAATTAAAAAATACACCGGGCATCATAAAAGATGAGACCCTTACGACAGCATTGTTTTAGATGTTTTCTGATGGTATGATTAAGAGAATCCATTGATCAAATAAAATTAAAAACAAATATTGATTATTGGTTTGGTTCCCAATGAACCAAAAAATCGTAAAAAAAAATTTCACTAACATTTGCCAAAATTTTTGAATTTAAGTAATTATCAATTATAATGTGTGTTGAAATAAAATAAGATCATCTCATCTCCCCTCTCGCTTGTAACCATCCATCACAATAAAATAAACGTTTTTCAGCACTAAGGCTGGGTTGGTTGATTAAATCTAGAATAAGCTTCTACTTAGAGTCGTTACTACATCATAATTACCTCATTTAAATCAAAAGTTACAGATTTTAAAAACTAATTTTAAAACAGGGTCTTGTTCATAATACCAATACAGTGTAAAATTATTCTCTGACATTTAAAAACTTTGTTTTAATTTACAAATGTCACATTTAAAACTGTACCTATGATAACTGCATATGAATTTTTATTTTTTACAAAAATATTTTTTTGAATAAAGAGCAAATGCATATATTCATTTTTGTGTTTTGTTTTAGGAAATAGTTTAAACAAGAACTAGCAATTGTTTGTCAAAATAGATTTTCGTTTTACATTTTTCCCCAAAATGTAACGAAAGAACAAAGATTTATAAAAGTTAACAAGGCTATAAAAATATGCAGATATAATTGACGTAAACATATTTTCAATTAAGTTCATATATATCTGTAAAAAATCAAACATCAATTTTACATTTTACACTGTATCAATTTTAGGAAAAGTACTTCTAAAAACTATCCTGACAAATATCATTGCACGTGTAAAGTATATTGATGTCTTCTTCTATGTTCTATGTGTCCCTTCAAGCCGTAGACTACCATAGCTCTTTAGAAGTTCCTATCTGTTGGGACGCCCGCGCCTATTCGGCTATAATGGACTATTCCATTACTATGTAAAGTAATGGTGGCACCTACGTAAGTAGAGTGTGCCGAGCAGCCGTACTCTACTACGACACTGTCAGCACTCTGCCTTCGGGTAGAGGGCGCTCTCTGCTTCCGAGCAGTGAGCTGTAACCCAGTCGTGGTTCCGCCGAAGGGTGGAGGCACGACTGGGCAAAATAGACAGACATTTTTTGGCCGGGCCATATAGCCCGGAAATCCCAGTTATAACTGACCATGTGTCATATGTTGCCCTTACTGGGAGGGACAACTAAATATAGAGTGTGCCGAGCAGCCGATCGACAAGTCAGTCGTAGACTTCCGGTGACGACCCGGAAGTACCCATTGCTCATACTACGTCTTACGACGGTTGAGACGATTAACCTCTATTCTTGTATTGTATACTAATAACCTTTGTAAATACTATTTTCACGGAATACAACAATTAACCTATTCCTGTTGTTGAGTTATTTATTCTTACTCACGACATAGCAGTATCCTTTGTAGCTCTTAATAAGTTTTGTCTATATCCCAATCTGCCTTCAATCTGTCTCATGAGTATCAGGTTTTCCAAGCCATCTTTCCTCATCAAGTGCCCTAAAAGTTTCAAGTATCTCTTCCTTTTTGCTTTCATTTTCTCTAAAATTCACTTGTTGCTCACATGTTCAGTTCATGGCATCCTTAGCATTCTTCTGTAGAACCATATTTCTGTTACTCTAAGTCTCTTCATCATTGAGGAGAGTCACTTCATATAAGAGGATCGATATCACGTAACAGTTCAGTACTATTTTCTTTGTTTTTGCTGAAATTTTCCTAATTTGCGTGTTTGGCTCTCCTTTTGCCACCAATCACGCATTCTGTCTTCTTGCAGTTGATGATTAGTCCTTTCTTCTCGCTTTCCTTCACTACCTTCTCAATGAATTAAAAGTTGTAGTGTGTCTGCTGCTAATCAGTCATTGTTTAGCAACATAATTTTTAGTTTGATTTATTGATTGGTTAATTTAGAGACAAAGCAATCTTTAACGGATTATTTAATTTTTTAAAAAATCATTTCACCCCAAGCCAGGCATTCTACTGCCACTGTTGCGCAGGGGGTTACATAGGGGAAAGTGATGAGAAAGAGGGGCTAATTGTAGGAAATGTCAGGAAGAGGGTTATAGACGGATGAAAATACCAAGAATGGGGGTAGAGTGGATGGAGAAAAGAGCTTGAGAGAATGGATGCGAGTTAGTGTGATAGGAGATGTATATTGACCTTACATTTAAATTCCTGGAGATTGTAGCTGTTGGGAAAGCAAGTATATGGAAGAAAAGAAGCAGTTAGAGTAGAAATTGCGGTTATATTTTATCAGTTTCACTGTAAAAGGGTGGGACCTAGTTGCTAATCTAGTAGCTCGTGTAAATTTTTACCTAGGAGGCACCAGTGATCTAAGTTCATCGGAGCAGAAGCCGTGAAAGTATTTATAGAGGAGGCACAGGGAAGCTATGTTACGCCGGTGAGATAGCAACTGCAGCCGAGCTGCCAAGTCGGTATCGATCACATTACAGATTCTCCATTGGATTTTGTCAAGAACCTCGAGGTGAATAGCAGAGGAACCCGACCAGATATGGCAAAAGTATTCGATACACAGGCAGATGATAGATTTATATATGTGCAGGATGGATTTACAACTCTCTTTCTATTATACTTGATTCAGAAGGTAAAAATCAGTCTTTCTACAAATATTTTCATGGCAACCGGTCTGATGAGCTTTATCTCTTAGTTCTCTAAGCAGCAGATTTAGCAATAGATTTGATATAGTCATTCCACTTGAGGTCTGCTGAGAGTGTGAGGTCAAGGAGGCGTAATGTTTTACTCTCAGGGAGGCTAGCCTGTTTCATGCTAATGGGGGGTAGGAGTGATTGTCTATGATGGTTAATAGATAACAGCTTCATTTTGGAAGCATTAATGATGAGCTTTATTTCTTAGTTCTCTAACCACATGTATTTACTTGTGCTACTAGACTGGCATCAAAATCTCACCTTTTACTGCTGAAATTGTTAAATGTAACTGCCTCTTCTACTCTAACAGTTTCTCACGCTTTCCATTTGTGGAACCCCCCTCTGTTTGCTTACTTTCCTGATAGCCACAATCTCTAAAAGTTTAAATGCAACATCAATTGCCATCTTCTATCTCCTTGATTCTCCTCCATCTCTTATCATTTCTTCAGCTTTCCCTGTACCTTGTTTTTTCTCTCATTGTATCACCCTGCACACTAATGGTGGCCCTGCCTTGTTTGTGGTGGCATGAATATAAAAAGAAATATATTGTTTATATTAGATGATTGCAAAATTTTGTACTCAATTTGAAAATTAATAACAATGAAAATTGGGTACAAGCATTTGCAAAAAGTCAACATTAGATTCAAAAGTAAACATTTATTTTTTTTATCAGTCAGTTCAGTGCCATATGTGATACACGCTTGGGCGATCATGTTTCGAAAAAGACATGACTGGCTGGACAGAAGATTTTCCCGCAGTAGTTTGTCATTTCTTTCTGTGGTAGAGTAGTCACCAATCAAGGCTATAGAACCTAATCTGTCCTTCTATTTAACCCATAGAGAAGAGACAGATTAATACCTTATCCAAGAGTACTTGCATGTACGTGAATGCAACGAATTCAACTGGAATACAAACTTGGCTCTCCGATTTCTTGTTCCGAGCCGATATCCGCTGTACCACCCACACACATCCATATATTTGTTTATATTAAATTCAAAAGGTAACCATTCATCTTTTTAAATTTAGATTTAAAATATAAACTTTTACTTCTTTATATTTACATTCAAAACATAAACATTTGTCTTGCTCATATTTGATTCATAAGGTAAACATTTCTTTTGTTTATATTAATGTAGTAATGTGAGCCCTAAATGATGTTATAAGTGTAATGTAACTCTGTTATCTCCCTTAGACCTTAGAAATGCTATGGACTCTCCTGTTTTATAAGGATAGTTTGGCAGCCCCATATAAATAAAACAGGCTTTTTTTTTATGTAGATCCTTCCCAGAATAAATGTTAAAATCTAATACTGCATTGCTTTTATTAATTAGCCCAATATTGTCAAACCCTATGGTGTCAGAAGTGGTCGACTGAAAGTTTGAAAGCATTTCTCAAAGAAGAATTCTAAGAAAAACAAAAAGAATTTATTCTAGGCTAGATGTCAGCCATGCCCTGCACACACACACACACACACATAAAAAATAAAGCGAGAGACTTCAACCAAAATTTGAGAGAGAAAAAAAAGAATTCTACACAGAATTGTGCATTTATTTTGTCCATTTTAACTGAAGAAACATCTACAAAACATTTTTCTGCAAATACTTGACCTCCTGAGAAAATGTCTTTATCAGGAAATATGACTAACAATTGGCGAAAATTTCAAAAGGAGTTTTTTAGATTATTCAGTCGACTTTAAAATGAAGTCGATAAAGAATATAAGATATCTATATTTCTAGCAATCATTGATCAGGAATGTTTTGACATTTATGAGAGATTAGCAGTATAGCCCAGCATTGCTTGGGTGTAATGAAAGCTTTAAAACTAATCCATGGTCCTGGAGCTCAGACTCTTTTGGACATTGGCACAAAAGACTAAAAAGCAATAGTTGTTTCCAATTAAAGCGAAACCGTAGACTGAAAGAAAAATGAATGGATGTAAGTCAAATTTTGATTTCCTGGTATCGATAGCAAATAAATATTTTTCATCGTTAACTGAATTTTGAAAGCTAAATAAGTCCTCTGAGTAAATGGTATGATGGCTGAGACTAAGAACTACAATTATACCTACTTAGAGCCAAACGTGAAGCAAAAACTAAAATAAAAGGCTGAAAAAAATAGATACATAGAGGTAGATAAACAGACACACACACAAACATCTTGCCTTTTATATATATATTATTGTCTTTCTGCACTATTGTAAGAACTACACCCTTGAAACTTCTGAATATTGTTTCTTATGTCTTTGTCTATGAGTGTATGAAATTTGATTAAAATCGGACCACTCCTTCTATAACCCGATTTTTTCGATTATCAATTTTCGATATTTATCTGGGGTACCTCAGAAGACTCACAGACGCTTATAGTACAACTATGCAAATTTTCAAGAAAATCGGTTCAGCCGTTTCGGAGTCTATAGGTAACAGATACGCACACACTCAGACACGCACACACACAAAGTTCTATTTATAAATAAGTTTAGATTGCAATTTAATGATAATTCACAAAAAACAGAGTTGGATGAGGTTATTAACATATTCGAGGAATTTTTTGTTGGTGAGACACATGAAGCATAAGAGTCTTATAAATTCGACCTTCAGAAACAAGAAGAATTTGTAAATATAGAGACCTATAGCTGTTTTATGGCAACTTGCACAGAACTGTAACTTCAGACAAATAAGACAGGCTCATTAAGGATTAAGTTGTTGTGGGTGTTAAAGACGATTCATTAAGATAGAAATTTTTAACAGACAAAAAAGTTAACCCTTGACAAATGCCTGCAGATAGGTAGAGCTAATGAATCGTCCAAACAGTAAGCAAAAACAATCTCCTCAATTGTGAATGCAACAGACCCACAATTAAGCCATGTCACAAAATCATTTAAAAAGTATCAACATAAAAAGGAGCGACCTGCTAAAAATGCATACAGTATGGAATGTTCACATTTCATAGCAGAGATGACTGCCCCCCCCCCAGTCAGCAACAAGCTCCAGACGGTGTTCCAAAATAGAGCACTACGCAGCTGTTTGTAAGAACAAGACAAGAGTTAGGTGAGTTGAAGAGGAAAAAGAATACCATTTCTTGAGCTCTGTCACATGAAAAAAAAAATAAATGCAGTACATGAAGATCAGCTTGAATGGCAAGAGAAGATAAAAATCAGCACAAAAGTCTACAACAAAATGGTCGATTTTAGACTTGGTGCAGATGTGACTGTAGTACGAGACTGGTTCTTCAGAAAGAACTTTCTTATAATAAATCCTACAAACAAGAAATTATATGGACCAGGTCAACATGAAAGAAAAGTTCTCAGGCATGTAGATGCCACAATGAATTATGGAGAAAACTATTTGCAACAGGAACTGTATGTTGTGGAAGACTTAGCAGAACCATTATTGGGTGAACCAGCAATCGAAACTCTTAATTTATTGAGTAAAATTAATCCAATAAGGAGTGATGGCCACCAATACAAAAATGACTTCCCCAGTGTGTTCACAGGCCTTGGGAAATCGAAGATTCATTTGGATGAGACAGAACAACCTTCCCATGAAGAAGAAAGTCCAAGAGGAGTTAAAACAATTAAGGAGAACATTATTTATCCAGTGAAGTGACCAACAGATTGGTGTGCTCTCTTTATAGCAGAACCAAAAAGAGATGGAAAAGTCAGATTTGTATCAACTATTCTAAGTTAAATGAAAGTATGAAACAGAAATTCTTTCCACTTTTATCAACCAATCAACTCCTTGTTGAACTTAACGAAGTCACTGTGTTCACTAAACTTGATTGTAACAATGGTTTCTATCAAATAGTTTTACACAAGGACTCACAGGAACTCACAACTTTCATCACACCGTATGATCAATTCTGTTACAAAAGGTTACCTTTCGGAATAAACTCCGGACCAGAAATTTTCCATAGGAAAATGACACACGTTGTATCTTGGATACCAAGGGTCATTTGTCGATGATGTTCTGGTCTGTTGAAGGAAATAGAAAGAGTACGACTAGAGGATACAAATGGTACTAAGAAGAATGAAAGCAGAAGAGACACTAGATAAATAACGCCAATTCTCTGCTCGTGAAGTGAAATTCTTTGGACATATAATCTCCAAAGAAGGAATTCGAGTAAATCCTGAGAAGATAAAAGCAATAAAGAACTTGACCAGACCACAAAATGTGTCTGGGCCAAAAAGGTTACTTGGAATGGCAAATCACATTGGCAAATTCACTGAGAATTTAGCAGACACTAGTAAACTAAAAAATTAAAAAAAAAACACTTGGATATGGAACCAGCTTCAGAAAACAGCATTCCAGACTCTGAAGAAAACTGAGCTCTGCACCAGTACAGATACATTATAATGCTGACAAGCCAACAAAGGTCTCAGGAGATGCATCATCTTACAGTTTGGACGGAATGCTTCTTCAAAAAGAAAAGAAATGACTAAAGACTAGTATTCTATACATCAAGATCTTTCACTGAAACAGAGCAGAGATATGCACAGATTGAGAAGGAAGCATTAACAGTCACATGGTACTGTGAAAAGTTTGCAGATTTCTTGATAGAACTACCAAAGTTCTTCATAAAAACAGTTTATCAGGGACTCTTACTGTATCAGAGCTGACTCATCATCTCAGCAGACCTCCAAAAAGACGTCTTTGATCATCTACATGATGAACATCAAGGTATAGTCAAATACCAAGCACAGGAAAGTGTTTGCTGACCAGGACTTTCAAAACAAATCACTGAGAAGATAGCAGGGTGCAGTATCGTATCCACCAGAGCCACTATGACCTGCCAAGTTACCTGACTACCCATGGCAGAAGCTAGGAATGGACTTATTTGAACTAAAAGAACACTGATATCTACTAGTCATTGACTATTATTCTAGATGGTTAGAGATATTTCATTTACAGACAACAATTTCAGGCAGTATTGTTGACAATTGCAAATCAATATTTGCTTGAAATGGTATTCCTGATATTGTCATTAGTGATACTAGCTCTCAGTTCATATCCAAAGAGTTCTTGGATTTCTCTAACGTTTTTGACTTTCTAAACCTCATAGGTAGCTCCCATCATTCATGAGGAAACGGTGAAGCTGAATGTGTGGTTAAGACAGTCAAGAACCTATTTAAGAAAGCAAGTAACCCATATATTGCACTGCTTAATTATTACAGTACTCCACTCATGCAGAGTTGTTGATGAATAGAAAACTCAGAACTTGTATTCCAGCAGTTTCTTGGAAAAATGTATTTAGTCAAGAAATTAATGAACAACACCAAAATGAAGACTCTCAACTCAAAATGAAACAAAAAGTCAATTTTGACAAACCTCATTGATCTAGAGAGCCTGTATTCTTTACTGAAGGACAGCCAGTTTGGATAAAGACACCCAAAACCAGTCCAGCCAAAGTAGTGAAAACTCTATTGCCAAGGTCAATACTTGTTAAGAATGATTTAGGATTCAGTCAGTTAAGTGCCATACGTGAAACACACTTGGGCGATCATGTCTCGAAAGAGACATGACTGACTGGACAGAAGATTATCCCGCAGTAGGTTGCCATTGCTTTCTGCGGTAGACTGGTTGCCAGCCAAGGCTATAGAACCCAATCTGTTCTGTTATTTAACCCATAACTGGGTATCTGCACGTAAGTGAATGCAATGAATTCAACTTTTAGGATTACTTTGTCAAAACAGAAGCCATCTTCACAATAGAAGTGAGAAAAACAAGTTTCCAGTTGTAGATACTCCAAGAGAATTGTCTACTTTACCAACTTTATCCAGAGTACAGCCAAGACAATTCAGCAAAACATCTTGCAGAACAAGTTAACCAAATACAGACCAAGTTCACTGCACATGAGAATGTCCCACCTGTTAACTCAGGAAACCAGCAGTGCATACCAGCAGTGTATACCAGGAGTGGTCAGAGAATTTGACCACCTAAAACATTATCACTATGAATATGATTTGGGGTAATTGATTGTTTAGTGTCAGACAATAGGACACAATTTACGTCTGGTGAATTTAAGGATTTTTGTGAGACCTTCAATCATATCACAATTGCTCCTTATCATCCAAGGTTCAATGGACAGGTTGAGTGCTTTGTTAACACACTAATAAGAGCTCTGAAGAAATATAGGGACACACCCTCAGAAAAAGCCCTACAACAGTTCCTTCAGGTGTATAGAATCATGCCCAACAACAACAACACACCATCATCATTACCCCCAGCTGAGGTAATATTTGGGCATAAAATCAGATCTGTGTTCAACAAGCTTCTTCTCAAACAAACAAAACCTGGATGAACAAACACAGTACCTAGGAAATACTACCAACCCGGAGAGAAAGTTTTTTCTAGATGTTCCAGGATAATAAATGCTTCTGAGAAATGTGTACAATTGACAAAAGAGTAGGAAATATGGTCTATATAATTGAAGGTTCCCAGTTCACTCACAAAAGACATTTACATAAAATCAGAAAACACCTGTTGGACGATGCTGACTGTGGTCCTCCTGAAGAAAAAGGAGTCATGGATGTCATTTATGATATTTTGACCCTGGAACAATTCCACGAGTGGCCCTGGAACAATTCCACGAGTGGCCCTGGAACAATTCCACAAGTGGCCCTGGAACAATTCCACGAGTGGCCCTGGAACAGCACAGTTTATAAAGGAAAAGAAAAATGACAGATTTTCTCGTTGTGAATCTAAAAAGAAACCTTCTGCGGAGTTTATACTTGGGGGAGGGTGTTATGCTGACTTACCCATATGACACATTGAACTCTCCTGAACTATATTTAGGCAGTAGTTCGGCTTTGTAGAAAGCAGAGAGTGACAGCGGAATCTATCCCAGAAGATAACTCTGACAGCTGAACTTACAGTCATCTCTCATTGATATATATTTGTACTACTGTTTTTGTAATATATTTGTTTAACACTATTCCATCATTGTGTCTTTATTTCTGGCCCGAACAAGGCCACAACACATACCTTTACTCTGAAAGTATAAATGATGGACAAAATACTCAGATTTTGACATTAAACAATCCATAGAGTTTGATATGCTGCGAAACAAATCAATTAACAAATCCTTTGGAGAGTCCAGATGCAGAATTAGCCTTGAGATGTTACCTCCCAGCCATCAAGTGTAGACCTTTGTAATAATCTCAGCTACAATTGGGATGCACATGTGGGAAGGAGCCATATGATAGATGTAGATATATAAACACACACCTAGTAGAACCTGAGATATCATGTGCAAGAATGTAAGGTAAACCATCAAAGAAGAACCCAGGGTACATACACACACACACACACATACACACGCACACTAGTTGACAGTAATTAACAAAGTTCAGAGGGGAATAAAAAGTGACGTTACATATCAGAGATTTAGTTTTGCGTTTTCATTAAAATGTACAACAGCAGTCATATTAACCCAATCAGTTTTTTATTCTCTACCTAACTTTTATGAGATATAATGGAGTAATGGATAGCAGCTTAGATTGAGAAATTGGAGAACCAAGTTCAAATTCCAATCAAGTTCATTACATTCACTTACATGCTAATACCATTGGGAAAAGAATGAATTACTCTCTTCTCCCCAAGCTATGGATAAATATCAGGCTAGTCTGGGTTCTATAGCCTTAGGTAGCAACCAGTCAAAGAGAAGGAAAATCTGAGTGCAAACCAACCTGATAAGGGTTGGGCTTTGTCAGGCTGTCATGCCCAAAGGAACACATTTCTACTGCACCTGCAGACCATGTGGTGCTTATATAACTCAACTGAGTGATGGGATATCTGGATTTGGACATAACTTTGCTGTAAATCATTTAATCCTCAGCAAGTGGATAAAGCCACTAAGACACAAGGGGTTACCGGGAGTGAAATAAACTGAGAAAATGTTATTAAGGAGAAAAGTCAATAAAAGAATGGGTATTATGAAGACAGAAAGTGACAATTAGCATCAATTGAGGGTCTTGGCAAGGATCATCCTTCTTTGAACATTGTGGACTGGCACTACAGATTAATACAAAACTGTCACAAATAACAGTAACCATAAAAACTTCCCCATTTCTCACATGCAATCTCCTTGACATTAACCTCATTTGTCATTCAAGTGTCATTTCTGTCACTTCAAGTCTTTTCTTTATCCATGATGGTATTGTTTAGCATTCACTGCTATAGAGGGTGCGATGGATAAATTGTCGTCTAAAAATGAAAATAGCAATGACATTACATTTTAACAAAAGATGCATTGGCATGGCCAAGGATATGTTTCAAAAGCTAACCAGAAAACTGAGAGACAGGAAAATCTCGTTAGAAACAAAGAAAAGAGTGCTGGATTGCTATGTGATATCTGTCCTTCTGTATAGCAGTGAATGTTGGACAATTTCTTCAAGGATAATGAAGAGGCTTGAAGCAGCAGAAATGTGGTTCTACAGAAGGATGCTGAGGATACCATTGACTGAGCACGTGAGCAAAGCCAAAGTGTTGGAGAGGATACAAATGAGAATAAAACTTACTTAACACCAGGAAGAGACAGCTGAGGTTCCTGGGACATGTAATGAGGAAGAAAGATCTGGAGAATCTAATACTCACAGGAGAGATAGAGGTAAAGAGAGACAGATGAAAACAGTGCAAGACACACTTGATGGACTTGAGCAAATAGATGGTGAAGCAGAGTTGGGGAGAGATACCATAAGGAAACATATTATGAGCAACAAGGGACAGGGTAAGTGGAATCAATGATCACGTACGTCCTGAAGGGACACGGCACAGGAAAAAGAAGATTTACAAAATTAAACAAAAATACATAAAAAGATTCCTTGAAATACTAAAGAGTAAATTTATTGAATAAAATTGCCATTGGAGTCAATCAAGGCCTCCAATCAATTTAGGAATCTCCTGCAACTCTTCTGGATGGTCTCCTTCTTTAAGTTGGCAAATGCTGCCATAACCCTTGCCTTCAGTTCATTTTTAGTGTTACAAGGGGTTTATTGGTTTCTCACTCAACTGTATCCTGCAGACAGTAATCATGGGGGTTGCAGTCTGGGGAGTTAGGTGGCCAGATGTCTGACAGCCATGACTGGGTTCTCCTGCTTGTGTGGCATGGTGTATAGTCCTGTTGCCAGACATAGCCACCTTCTTGACCAATGGTAGATACATATGAACAGACTGAAATAGATAGATAGATAGATAGATAGATAGATAGATAGATAGATCCATGGCCTTTTCAAGGCACTTGATCTAGGTTTCCGTGTTGAGTCTGAGGCCTTCTCCGACAAATTTGTGAGTTCTTTTCTTATCAGAATGATTAGAGTGGACTTTCTGGGCTACAGTCCCTTTGTAATCACCATTAGGCTCATCCAACTCTTTCTGAATCCTCTGCACTGTCCTCAGATTGACACCCAAACACTTTTAAATGTATATATTGTAATTTCTGGCACGAATGCCAAGCAGTACAGCATACTGTTCCCAAATTTCTGTCAGAGTGAATATTGTCATGGTGCTCTTTTCTCACAAATTATGCCAACTGACCCTTTTATAATGTGTAGTTGACAAAATTCAAAACCAAAACACATGTGCAAAATTAAAATATAAATTGGCGACAATTTACCCATCAAACTATGTATAGAGGATTTCTATTACATATAAATTATATTACATATGAGTTGAACATTATCTTCTTTGTTTCTGAGAACATTTTCAAATCTCTGATTATATTGTTTAGAAATCCAATGATAAATATCAGTAGCAAAAGACACCTTTCAGAAATTGGGAGTGAAACTGGAAGAATATGATTGGATAATTCTGGATCATTGAACAGATAAATTATCAAAAATAAATGAATAAAAAATCACATCTATCTCTCTTTCTCAGTCTGCTCCTGTCTATCTCAGTTTATTCATATCTATCTATCTATCTATCTATCTATCTATCTATCTATCTCAGTCTGATCATATGTATGTATGTATGTATGTATGTATGTATGTATGTATCTATTTTTCTTTCTTTCTTTCTATCTATCTATCTATCTATCTATCTATCTCATTCTGTTCATATCTATCTATCTATCTATCTATCTCAGTCTGATCATATCTTTCTATTTCTCTCTCTCTCTCTCTCTCTCTCTCTCTATCTATCTATCTATCTATCTCAGTCTATTCCTATCTATCTATCTATCTATCTATCTATCTATCTCAGTCTGATCATATGTATGTATGTATGTATGTATGTATGTATCTATCTATCTATCTATCTATCTCAGTCTATTTATATCTATAGGTCATATAAGATATATTTTTTATGAAAAATACACCATTCTATCTGTTTCTAGCTGGTCTCACATTTTATACTATTAACTCTTGAAGCTGGATAAAAATGGATTTATTTGTAACGAACCCTTTTTCATTTTGTTTACTATTCCAACGTGCCCTTAAATTACAGCGTAAGAAAAATAACTAAACAAAATTTGTGTTGAAAATTAAAACCCCATAGAGAGCCGTCATCATCAGTCAGGAAATATTACCATCAATGTTCATTTCCTGTCCTGATAACTGAAATCTGGAAAATCAACCTATGGATAATCTTATAATGGATAATCCTATAATCTACTAAGTATTATGCTGCTCATATAGTTTAATTTCTGCCTCTGTTTGCTTTTAACATTCCCTGTATCTCCCAGACTTGCAAACTTCTTTTGCTGACAATCATGCATTCTGTTTTCTTACAGCTAACAGTCTGTCAGTTGACTGTCATACATGATACACACTTGGGTGATCATGTCTTAAAAAGAACATGACTGACTTGGCAGAATATTTTCGTACAGTAAGTTGTCATTACTTTCTGTGGTAGACTGGTTGCCAACCAAGGCTAAAGAATTCAATCTGTCCTGCTATTTAACCCATAGCAGTAGGGAGAAGTGACGGATTAATACTTTTCTCAAGGGTATTCGTGCATAAGTGAATGCAACGAATTCAACTAGAATTCAAACTCGGCTTTTCAGTTTCTCGTTCTGAGCTGATATCCTTTGCACCCCAACAAACATCCTCAGCTAAACAGCCAAGCCATCTAAAATAATTGAAAAGAGTAAATGAAACATACGTCTTTCTTTGAAAATGACCCAGATGGCCAATAAATTTCTCCCCTTTGTTTACTGTCCTTATTGATCTGAAATGTAACAGTATTTGTCAGTTAGTTGGTGACGTCAATTACATAACCCCCCCCACCACCACCACCAGTGATTATGACAAGGCACAAACAACTGATGTGAATTCATTGAGTGTAGACTTTTGTGAAAAGAGAAAACTTGTCTTGAGATAGATAGCTGTCTGTCTATTGGACAAAGATAATAAACAAGCCGAGAAAAGTAGATATAAATAAATTTAGGCATAGATCCATAAATAGATAGGATTAGGCTGTGTTAGATAGATAGATAGATAGATAGATAGATAGATAGATAGATATGAGCAGAATATGATAGATAGATAGATAGATAGATAGATAGATAGATAGATAGATAGATAAACAGGCTTAGATAGATAGATAGATAGATAGATAGATAGATAGATAGATAGAATTAAGACAGAGATAGGATTAGGCTGTGAGATAGATAGATTAGATAGATAGATAGATAGATAGATAGATAGATAGATAGAATTAAGCAGAGATAGGATTAGGTGTGTTAGGATAGTGATAGATAGATAGATAGATAGATAGATAGATAGATAGATAGATAGATAGATAGATAAACAGGATAGATAGATAGATAGATAGATAGATAGATAGATAGATAGATAGAAAGAATTAAGCAGAAAGAATTAGGATTAGGCTTGTGTTAGATAGATAGATAGATAGATAGATAGATAGATAGATAGATAGAATTAAGCAGAGATAGGATTAGGCTGCGTTAGATAGATAGATAGATAGATAGATAGATAGATAGAATTAAGCAGAGATAGGATTAGGCTGTGTTAGATGTAGATAGATAGATAGATAGATAGATAGATAGATAGATAGATATAATTAGGCAGAGATAGACAGAATTAGACAGAGATAGATAGATAGATAGCTAGAATTAAGCAGAGATAGATTGAATTAGACATAGATAGATAGATAGATAGATAGATAGATAGATAGAGTTAGGCAGAGATAGATAGATTTAATTAGAGATAGATAGATAGATAGATAGATAGATAGATAGATAGAATTAAACAAAAAATTATAGATTATATTTTATATTTATTATTATTATTATTTTTGTAATATATTTTTTATTTATTTTATTTTATTTATTTATTTCATTTTATATTATTTTATTTTAATTTAATTTAATTTTAATTTCTTTTTATTTTAACTTTCAATTTCAATAATTTATTTTATTTCATCTTTCCAATTTATTACATTAGGTCTAATGAATTTATATCTTCATGTTATGTTTTTTTAAATATCCTTTATTTTACATTTTATGAATAATTTTTCTGTTTCTGTATTTGATTTCTGTTGTGTCATGTCTCGCACCATGTGACATCCCATCACCTGGATGTATAAAAGACAATGTGTCCTTAGTACAGGGGTTGTCATTATCATGGACTTCGGGAAGTAACACCCACTACTGCGAGTGACAGCAAATATTGAATATACATCTTGGCTGTACCACTCTGCTAATAAAGTAGTTTATCTACATTTCACTGTGTATCTGTTCATTCCATGATACAATTTCAACATTTTTTTTTAAATCCAAAAGATTTAATTTTGAAACACTGTAGTGTAACTGATGTCAATATCTGTCTGCAATTCACTTCCAGTCAAAATATAAAATTTCTCTCTTTTAGCCATTTCCATTGGCTCTTCCCTCTCTACATTTTCACACTTATTTTCCTCTTCACTTTCTATTTCTTCTGTATCTTTTCCTTTCACCTTTCTTTTCCTTTTTTTGATTTCTCGTCTTATTTTCTGATCTTTTCTTTCCTATTTCTTTTTCCCCTTTTTTAATATCTTTTTACCACATAAGAAAAAATTTCAAAAATAAAAGGAAGTGGTGTTTTTAAAAATTAAAAAAAACATAAAACACTTGTGAACTACTTGATGAGATATTGTTCTTTCAATGTCAAAACAAAATGTACAATTTTGTAGTAGATTGCAGTTGTAGTTTGTACATGTTCTAAACTAATATTAAAAAAAGATATTCATTGCTCTATTTTTATATTGAGCACTGTTTTAAATTAATGTTTTGAATGCTGCAATTATATTCTTCATTATTATTCATTTGAAATATGTAGATAGAAAGAATTAGGCTGTGATAAATATAATCTAGCTAGCTAGCTAGCTAGCTAGCTAGATAGATAGATAGAATTAAACAGAGATAGATAGAATTAAACAGAGATAGATAGATAGATAGATAAATAGATAGATAGATAGATAGAATTATACAGAGATAGACAGATAAAGAGAATTAGTTAGATAGAGAGAGAGAGAGAGAGAGAGAGAATTAGGTATAGATAGAATTAGGTTCACTATTTGTCCCTATCTGGGACCCTAACAAGTGCTACTACCTCCGGTCAGCATGAATCTAGAAAAAACGGCAATTAAGAGGTTGTTCCCTACTCTTTAAAACCTGCAATCTCCTGATCAGAGGCCAGATGTAATTTATCATCATGCCCAGGACTTAAGAGGACAACAGTCTGCATGTAAATAATATAAATAATTAAATAATAAATATCAATTAATTGATAATATGTGGCATTAAATTACATATTTATGATTCTGCAGTGTCTTACATATCATGAAATATTAATGTGGCAGGGACCCATTAGGGATACTCAAAGAAAACATAGAGATCAGTCAGTGGCTTATAGCACACACAAGGGGCTGCTTAAAATCTGCTGTGCTTGTGCTATTTTTATTAAAAAGGAACCTCTGTTTCCAGTAGTCAATGGTGTCTCTACATGATAGGTTCTACCTTTTACAACATGCTTAGAAAGACTATAGTCCTGGGTATGATGATAAACTACATTTGGCAGCAAGACCTCTGATCAGGATACTGGAGGCATTAAGGAGCATAGAATGACCCCTTAATTGCTGTTGTTTAGCAGGTCCACTCTCACCCGGTATGGTAACACTTGTTAGTGTTGGACTTTTTGCGTACATGTATATCAATAATAGAAGGCTTAACCAATCAGGAGGCTCAAAATATTCAATGCAACGTGTATAAAAGGCGGCCATATTTTTCCGAGTATTGCTGATCTAATCTGATTCAGTAGAGTGTCTGATTCGTGAGTGTTAATTAATGTTTGATGTTGTTTCATTGAACTGAACGTGCTGCACTGTACTCTATATCCATAACCTATGGCGGACATTGTCAACAGTTAGGGTCTCAGCTTTGAGCAAATAGTGACTCCTCAAATAAAAACTTAATACTATGAAAGTATAAAAATATATTCTTATAGTAAAAATACCGGAAATACATTTTTATAAAAATATTACAACCAATGCATATTTGTCGTATAATTACCAATACTAAATTTTTATAGCAAAATGACCAACGATACATTTTATCTGTAGTTGTAGGCATATAACTGTGTTGAAATTGTATTTAATTGATGCCATGAAATTGTGTTAAAAATATTTAGATTTTGGCATTAAATAACGTCTAGAAGTTGATATGCTGCTAAACAAAATCAACCACACGACTAACGTAAAACCTCTCTCACGAGATTGATCTGCATAACCTCATATAATTTCTTAAATGAAAAATTAATCTAAGCTTGAAATAAAATAACTTTAAAAAAAAACTATAACATAAAATATTTCACTGCCTTTAGTAATCATTTTCACATAAAGATGTATATACACAAATGCTGAGAATTATTTACCATGTGTTCAGTTGTGAAAGCAGAATAACATATATTTTTATTACTTCAAAGCTCCCAAGAAAGTTAAATTTCAGCATTCAATGACCCATAAGGTGTTGACATGCCTTTAAACAAATAAAGACTAATACTACGATGAGATTTAAATATGATAACTTTATGTTATAAGAAGGATAATCCCTGAATTTGGTTACATATCAATTGTAAGTGAAATCACTGGCCTGGGCAGTATGACTTAGTAAGAACAGGGCAAACAATAACTGAAAATAAGAACTAGACAAGATATTCCTAGACATAGCAGTGGAATGAGAACAGTCTTCCCCCATAGATTAAATAAAGGGTTCAGTTTGTTATTAGTAACATAGTAATTATGAGTTCAGTCCCTGGGTCGGGCAGTGTATACTTCAACTCAGTGGAAACAGGGCAAGCAATAACTGAGTAGTACTAAAAATAAGAATTCGATATCCCCAGACATGAACAGCAAAACAAGCACGGTATACTTCTAGTGATTAAATGAAGGGTGCAGTTCAGAATTCCCTGTAGGTTACTCGAATTGATATACACCTGATGAAGGCCGAAAGGTACACTATTTGAAACATTGTGATAACAACAACAAAGGTGGGGACAATGTCTGAAAATGAATTCTGTGAATAAATTTTAACATTCAGTTTATTTAGATAATTTGATCCCATTTCTGTAAAAAAAAACTTTTCTGGGTCAGGATAAAGAAATAATATTGATTTAAGAATTTTTTTAATGAAACACCTGTTTAAACTAGAGTAGAAAATTGAAATAAATAAGCTTAAGTCTATTTAATTAACAACTGATTTAAAATGAAATCACATGATTTTATATCAATTGCTATTTTAGGATAAATTGATAAAAAAAGTTACACTGTAGCAGATGGAGTTAAAAATTGACATTATGTAAGATGAAAGAAAGACAAGTTCACAATTTAAATGTTAATGCTTTCAGCTTTTATACTGAGTGTGTCAATGGTGTCCTTGAAAGAGCAGAATATATGTTATTTGTTGTGATGGTTTGGGAAAGAAGAGGGTAGGTCTGTCAGGATATGGTGGAGAAAAAAAGGGGAGGTCTGTTGGGATGTGTCTGAGAACAAGAGGGGAGGGTTTTCTGAATGTTCCAGGAAACAAGAAGGAAGGTTCATTAGGATGCACTGGTATATATTAGAGGGGATATCTGTTGGGATGTGATGGGGTGCTGGGAAACAAGTGGAGTGGTTTGTCATGATGCACCGGGATGTAAGAGGGGAGGTCTTTTTGAATGTAGCAGGAAACAAGAGGAGAGGTCTGTTGTGATGCACTGAGATGTAAGAGTTTCCTGAAATGCCAGGAAACAAGAGGGGAGGTTTATCGTGATCCATAAGGATATAAGAGGGGATATCTGTCAGGATGTGCTAGGAAACAAAAGGGGAGGTTTGTCGTGATTCCCCAGGATATAAGAGCGGAGGTCTGTCAAGATGTATGGGGAAACAAGAAGGGAGGTTTGTCGCAATGCACTGGGATATAAGAGGAGAGGTCTGTTTGAATGTGTCAAGAAACTGTGATGATCCACTAGGATATAAGAGGGGTGGTCTGTTGGGATGTGCCGGGAAGCAAGAGGGTAAGTCCAAGGTTGTTTCTGGTGTCAACCATTGTATTCTTCAGATGCTATAATTCTGATCTATTAATCCATCTTGGTACCAACAATATTTTGGTTAACTGGTTTCAGAGAAAAATCTTTTTATTTGATATTGTGTCTTATGCGCATGTTTAACCATCTTTGACAGCTTCAGGTGGGTTTTGAATTCAGAGTTGTCCTTCTCTTCAATTTGTTCCCAACAATAGCTAGGGATTCCAGTCTTTCCAAATATTTAACCCATAGCTCAGGTGAAAAGAGATGTATTTATATACTTTTCCACAATAAGTGTAGTGTAGTAGTGGTTTGTTAGTGCTTCCACAAATTAGCATATGAGTAGATGTTATACCTATACCTTTTCAACTTCAAAATGATAATAATCAACTTCAAAATGGACTTATTTTCAGGTAAAAAAATTAATCAACTTCAAAATGGATTAATCAACTTCAAAATGGATTAATCAACTTCCAATTGGAAAACAATTTCAAAATGAGAAATAATCAACTTCAAATTGGATTAATCAACTCCAAATTGAGAATTAGATATATGTTTCACCTCTGCGCCTGACGCCTGTCAAGTCTCGCAGCTTTGCCCTCTCAGCAACTCCGACCACGCTGTTGTCTCTCTCAGTATTTCTTTGCAATCTCACTCCCCCCAGGAGCCCCCTACTTATAGTACCTCCTACCTCTACCATAAAGCTGACTGGGACACCTTTCGTGATTTCCTCTGCGACGTCCCTTGGGGAAAAGTGTTTGACCTATCAGTTGATGACTGTGCCTCTGAGGTCTCGTCATTGGTGAAAGCTGACATTGATGCCTTCATACCCACCAGGAAGTATTGCTTAAAACCTCATTCCTCTCCATGGTGCTCAGCCGCCATTGCCCACAGGAACCATTATTTCCGTCTATTCCGGAGACAGTCATCTGATTACAATAGGCGCCTGTTCACATCTGCTCGCAATGAGTGCAAGAGAACCCTAAATGACGCCAAACGGTTGTTTGCTGAGAGAATGCGACAGCACATAGCTGACCGCAAGTTCGGCTCCAAGGACTATTGGAGGATTTGTAAACGAGTGCTCAACAATAGGAAATCCTCAATACCTCCTTTAATCCATGAATTTGAGGTTCTCACATCATCTGCGGACAAAGCTGAGTGCTTTGCCCGCAGATTCTCATCCAACTCCACATTTGACTCGTCTTGAGTACACCCACCCGACTTCCCTATTAGAACTGAGGCCAAACTGCATGACGTATATATTACCCCGACAGTAGTATCCCGAGTAATTTTAAAACTCGAGCCCCATAAGGTGAGTGGAGACGATGGAATCCCGGTGATAGTCCTTAAGAGGTATGCTCCTGAACTTTCCCCTGTCCTCTCTAAACTGTTTAACTACTGCCTTTCTGCTTTCCTGCATGCTGGAAGTTCTCTTCAGTCGTTCCTGTATTTAAGAATTGTGGTGAACCCTCGCACCCATCCAACTATCGCCCTATCAGTCTTCTACCGATATTCGGGAAAGTATTCGAGACCATAATCAATGCTGAAATACTTCAACATCTCACTGCCCACAAACTCTTCTCTGACAGGCAATATGGCTTCCGCTTTACCAGGTCCACGGCCGACTAGCTAACAACCGTAACGGAGTACATGCTCCAGGCAATTGATGAGTCTGACGAGGCTCGCGCGGTTTATTTGGACATCTCCAAGGCTTTCGACAGGGTTTGGCACTCTGGCCTCCTATACAAGCTATGGGTTTACAGTATTACTGGTCGCCTGCTTGACCTAATCCAACCTTTTTTAAATAACCGCAAAATGAAGGACATTTTGAATGGGCATGCCTCTTCATCCTACAGCATGAATGCTGGTGTCCCACAGGGCTCTATCCTGGGCCCGACGCTCTTCCTTATTTTCATTAACAACCTCCCAGATGAGATCAAGTCCCAAGTAGGCATCTACGAAGATGACACTACAATATACTCCTGCACCAGTAAGAAACCTGTCGTAGTGGACAGACATAATCTCGCTGCTGACCTTGAATGGGATCTACACTCTGTGGTGAACTGGAGCAAGAAGTGGCTTGTCAACTTCAATGCCTCTAAGACCAAGCTGTTGTCTGTCAACCATTACAGGCAACCTCTCCTGCCTCCCATAAGCATGGACCAAGCGATTCTCCCTGAGAGCAATATACTACACCTACTCGGCCTTACTCTCTCCTCAGACCTCAAATGGAACCACTATATTGAATCCATAGCAAAATCTGCTGCTAAGAAGGTTGGGTCACTATATCGATCCAGGGTGTTTTTTCCGCCTGAATCCATCCTGCATATATACAAGTCAACCATCCGTCCGTGCATGGAGTACTGCTGCCATTTATGGTCAGGCGCCCCTGCCATTCTCCTCAGTGTTCTTGACATGCTCCAAAGGAGAGTCTGCAATGTGATAGGTACTGATCTGGCGGCTCGACTGCAGCCATTTCTCCACCGTCGAAATGTGGCCTCCTTTTGTCTGTTCTATAAATACTTTCATGGCTTCTGCTCGAACAAACTTAAGTCACTGGTGCCTCCTCAACAGGTGTTTACTTGTGCAACCAGACTGGCAACTGGGTCCCACCCATTCACAGTCAGGTTAGCCAAATGCAGACGGCAATTCTACTCCTGCAGCTTCTCTCGCACTTTCCGCCTGTGGAACTCGCTCCCGTATTCTTGCTTTCATGATGGCTACAACCTCTAGGAATTTAAATGCAATGTCAATACTCATCTATTAGCCACTGGACTCTAGCTCTCTCCCCACCCCCAAATATCCTTCCCTTTCTCTCCACCTATGTATCTGTCATCGCACCTGTTTTCTCAGCTTTCTATTGTTCCTTTCTAACTAGTTTGTACTCCTCACTCTTTTCTAATTAATCTTTTTACAGTTATGTAGCCCCCCGCTCATCAGTGGCATTTCTGCCTTGATCGGGGTGAAATGATTAAAAAAAACCCAATAAATTTAATATTTATTCTTTTATTTTTACTTAAAATTGATATAAAAAAATATAAATGTGCCTAAGAAATTTATTTAAAAGATTACATCATCTAAGTTAATTACAGAGGGAAATAATCTCTGTATTCCAGATACGAAGCTAGTGCAAGTCTCAGGGGAAATATTAATAATCACCTCGGAGATAATCGCTTCTAACTTGTGGAGGCAAAATTCTTTAGTAGTTAAAGATCCCTGGCCTTCACCTCTTAAAATCCCAACACTTGAGTCTGCCATACTTCTTTTTACATCAGCTTTAATGACTGACCAAACCTTTTCAATGGGATTCAACATCGGACAATAAGAGGCAAGTCTGAAAATTTGGTGTTGCCTAAATTCATCCTCCTCCACAACTTTTTCAATTGAAGTATAGCAAGGAGTGTTTATCAATAACTAAGACAACTCCCATTTCATAAATTCATTTGCCTTTCTAAGGCACTCCCTGGTTCATTCTTTCGCATCCTCTTTTTTGAAAGACCGTCTTTTAATTTTATGATGAATTAATTCATCATTACTAATACATCCAATAACATGGATGTTATTTCACCTGGATCCGGCTGTGACTGTAGTGCCCATCGTGTCTTTTTTAGAGTGACCTTCTCTTCTTGAAATATAGAGATTAAAATTGGTTCCATCCATATAAAGAATTGGCACACTTTGGGACTGAAATTCTAATAAAGCTACTGCGTAATACGTTTGGCCTTATTGACATTATTATTGGCAACTTCTGGTTCATAATGAACCGCTTTTTAAGCAAAGGCCATGGAATCCAAGTGCTTTCTTATGCCTTCTTTTGTCACACGAACCTCATACTTTTCGACCAACTTATTTACACTGTCTTGAAGAGTGACCCTAGGAGAGTTTTCAATTAATTCGGCCATAAAAATCTTATGCTCTTGCGTAATTTCATATTTTCTTGCTCCTCTCCTAGAGTCCCTCTTATCAGCACACTGGTCTAACCAATGGTACGCTGTTGGCAGAGGCACACCAATTGTTCTTGCCAGGTCTTTCCAATTTCCTGCTGCGGCGTATGCAGCTAAAATCTGTGCCTTTTTTTTGCCAGCCACAGTTTTCTTGAGGAAAGTCTTTTTTTGGTGCTGTTGCTAATTCTTCTTCAGCTTCTTTTGTAGAGGATTCTCCGGCATCATCATCAATCATCAATTTTGCCCATACGGGACTTTCTCCTCCTACTTTTACTGTAGGCTCACCCAATGCTTTCTTGGCATCTAAGTTGTTTGCATTTTGATTTTTTCTTCATCTATATAATGAAGATGAACAGTCAATTTCTTTACTCATGGGGTAAATTAATTGAAAAAATAATTTTCAATTTACCAAAAAAATATCTCAATTTGAAGTTGTTTATTCCAATTTGAAGTTGTTTATTCTCATTTTGAAGTTGATTGTTTTTAGGTTTTGACATTTTCTCAATTTGAAGTTGATTGATCCATTTTGAAGTTGATTAATCCATTTTGAAGTTGATTGATCCATTTTGAAGTTGATTAATCCATTTTGAAGTTGATTAATCCATTTTGGAGTTGATTAATTTTTTACCTGAAAATAAGTCCATTTTGAAGTTGATTATTATCATTTTGAAGTTGAGAAGGTATAGTCTTACTTAGTAAAAATAATAGAAATATTACTGTAATGGTACTTGTACTGTTGCCAGTGGTATAAGTAACGTCTCTTATGACTTAGCAGCAAAGTTCACTTCATTGTTAATAAGTTTCTTGATAAAATCTAAAAAAGAATCTGCAATGTTATTGGTCCTGACATGGCATCTCAGTTTCTGTCACTTTCCCACTGCTATGATGTAGGTTCCTGCTGCCTTTTCAATAAATGCTTTCATGGTAATTGTTCTGATGAACTTTCCACTATAGTACCTAGAATGAATTAATTTATGATTTTAAGTGCCATATTAGATTAGAGACGTGCATTGTGGTGCAGTGGATATCATCTTGAAATGAGAGATTGGAGAACTGAGTTTGAATTCCAGTTGAATTTGTTGCATTCATTTGCACGTAGTTACCCTTTGGAAAGGTAGTAATCTGTCTCTTCTCCATTCAGCTATTGAAAGTAAATAGCAAAACAGGTTCTATAGCCTTGGTTGGCAACCAATCTACCACAGAAAGTAATGGCAAACTGCTGTAAGAAAATCTTCTGCCCAGTCAGTTATGCCCCTTTTGAGACATGATCACCCTTTTGTGTATCACATATGGCACTTAACTAACCGATTTAATTGGCAGTCTGGGGGATACTGCCATTTGGCTATCTGCCAATCTGGTTGGTACTGCTATTTGGCTATCTGCCAAGCTGGGGATTATGGCCAGTTGCCTATCTGCAAATCTGGTAGTATCGCCATATGCCTATCTGACAGTCAGGGGTTACTGCTTTTGCCTATCTGGTAATCTGGGGGTACGACATTTTTCTATCTGGCAATCTTAGGAGGACCGCCATTTGGCTATCTGCGGGTTTCAACTTTCGCTATCTGCTAATCTAGAGGTACCACCATTTGGCTGTTTGCCAATCTAGGGAGTACCACTTGTTGGATATCTGCCAATCTGGTGGTTAACAACTTTTGGCTATCTGCCAATCTGGGGGGGTATAGCCATTTGGCTATCTGCCAATATGGGGGTCAGCCATTTGGCTATGTGCCAATCTGGGAGTACCAACTTTCGGTTATCTGCCAATTTGGGGGGTACCAACTTTCAGTTATCTGGCAATATGAGTGTATGGCTATTTGGCTATCTGCCAATCTGGGTGTACCATCTTTTGGCTATCTGCCAATCTGGAAGATACGGCTATTTGACTATCTGCCAATTTTTGGGGTCCCATCTTTTGGCTTTTTGACAGTTTAGGGGTTCTAACATTTGGCTATTTGCCAATCTAGGGGGTACGGCCATTTGACTATCTGCCAATCTTTGTCTGTTCTATAAATACTTTCATGGCTTCTGCTCCAACGAACTTAAATCACTGGTGTCTCTGCAACAGGTGTTTACTCGTGCAACCAGATTGGCAACTGGGTCCCACCCATTCACAGTTAGATTAACCAAATGCAGACGACAATTCTACTCCTGCAGCTTCTTCTCTCGCACTTCCCGCCTGTGGAACTCGCTCCCATATTCTTGCTTTCCTGACGGCTACAACCTCCAGGAATTTAAATGCAATGTCAATACTCATCTATTAACCGCTTGACTCTAGTTCCTTTCTCTCCACCTTTGCAATTGTCATCACACCTGTATTCCCATCCTTCTCTTGCTCCTTTCTAACTGGTTCGTCTTTCTCTTCACTCTCTTCTAATTAATCTTTTTACTCTTATGTAGCCCCCTGCACATCAGTGGCATTACCGCCTTGCTCGGGGTGATACGATTAAAAAAATAAATAAATAAAGAGTATTTGCATGTAAGTGAATGCAATGAATTTAACCTGAATTTGAACTTGGCTCTTCAATTTGTCCGTTTTGAGATGTTTTTGTTTCAACTGGCAGCAAAACGTGTTCCAATGCATCATGGGAGTATTCTATATTTTATTTAACTATCTTTTTAATAATCGAACTTTTTCTTTTTTCATTAATTATTCATTCTTATCTATATTTTAAAGTTTTTTATTACTTTTAATTTTTCTTTTATTATTGATAACTTTCGTTTCATACTCCTACATAGTCTAGTACTAAAGGTCAGAGGTTATTTAGTGATTTATTTGTTGCTATCACTACAGAATATTAATAATATTTAATAAACTTATGCTTTCCTTGATTTGAAGTTGGTCAACTTATAAAATGCTAGAAATAGAAATGTAAATTTTGCCGTTTTGCTATTCAGATTTTCTGGTGAATCATAATTCTTAAATTAATGACTGAATGGAGCTCCTTGTGAGTTCTATAATTGTAAAATACTTGTGGAAATTCCTTTATTGCATTGATAAATATTTGAGCTATACAAAATATAACAAACTAGCAGTATAGCCCAGCGTTGCTCAGGTGTAATGGAAGCTTTAAAACTAATCCATGGTCCTGGAGCTCAAACTAAAAAGCAATAGTTGTTTCCAATTAAAGCGAAACCGTAGACTGAAAGAAAAATGAATGGATGTAAGTCAAATTTTGATTTCATGGTATCAATATCAAATTTTCTGCACTATTGTAAGAACTGCAAGCTTGAAACTTCTGAATATCATTTCTTATGTCTTTGTCTGTGAGTGTATCAAATTTGATTAAAATCGGATCACTTCTGCTATAACCCGATTTTTTCGATTATCAATTTTCGATATTTATCGAGGGTACCTCGACACAAAACTTAGCTAAGAACACTTGCAGATGCTTATAGTACAACTGTGTAAATTTTCAAGAAAATTGGTTCAGCCATTTTGGAGCCTATAGGTAACGGACACACACACACACACACACACACACACACACACAGACAAAGTTCCATTTATAAATAAGTTTAGATATTTCAATAACAATCATAAAAATGAAAGCAGGTCATTATTTAAAAAAGTAAACAAATATTTAAAATGTTTCATCCATTTTGTTATTGATTAATGATCCAGGGCAAATATTTCAGTCATTTTTCAAGTATTTCACACAGATAATTATTTCTATTGTTTCTATTAAGCTTGACGTATTTCTAGTTGAGAGAAGAACAATCAATACTTTTCTAATTGTATTAGCAGCTATTTTTTCTTGAAATAATACTATTATGAAATTTTTTACTAGAATTTCTTTAATAAGAATAATAAAATATATAGAAATAATAAAAGAAATGTGATCTAAGTGACTTGCAATGCTTATTGTAGTTGTTGCAAAATAAGTTGTTTTGTACAGGGTCTGGCCTGTTTTGTAAAGTCTGTTCACCTTGTCCATGGGTTTTCATGTGAAGGCTGAGACTGGAACAGTTTCTGTAGGTTTTGTAACTCATCTTGCATATGAAATTCTTTCCTGCATAGTACTGATATATTGTGTTCCAAAATATATATATATATATATATATATATATATATATATATATATATATAAATGGATTTAGGTAGTAAGGGTTCAGCCAAATTAAATTCCAATAGTATCCATTCAACTTTTTATTGGGTTGACTGCCATAAACACATTAAAACACCAGTTTTGATTGGATGGTATGTGCAGATGATGTAATAGATAATGAATCTGAACCGGAAATCAGAGAGCCTGATTTTAAAATTCCAGTCGAGTTTCTTAGATTGATTTATTTGCAAATACTCTTAGGAAATGTATGAATCCCCCTCCTCCCCACCCAGTTAGGAGTTAGTAGTACTTGTATCAGTAGAAATCAGAATTATCTTTCAAAAATTCTGAATCCCCCTCCTCCCCACCAGTTAGGAGTTTAGTAGTACTTGTATCAGTAGAAATCAGAATTATCTCTCAAAAATTCTGAATCCCCTCCTCCCCACCCAGAAAGGAGTTAGTAGTACTTGTATCAGTAGAAATCAGTATTATCTCTCAAAAATTCTTACTATCTAAAAGTATTTCTTGCTAACATTCAAAAGTTTTTGTGTTGCCAAACAATAATGACCCCAGTAAGTAAACGGTTGTTTACTACTCAAAAAGAGCACAGAAAACTGAAAAACATGTCATTTTTTTATTATGATTTATCAAATGAACAGACAGACAGACACTGATTAATAAAAGTTAGGTGTTTATTTCAAATATGAAGTGTCTACTTTAATAACTGTTGAAGTAATACAAATGTCACATAAAAATAAATCTATCAATTATTTAGAAATATATATATAAATGTATACATGCTAAAACCTGCCTTCCTCAACCATGTGCCGTATAACTTAGAGGTAGAATCTTTGAGTGCTATCAAATCATTTGGGTTTCAATCCTTGCTGGAAGCAATCAGATGTCTAACCATACTGATGTTCTGTGATACAGCAAAACACGATTGTCTGCGAATAACTATATGTGCATTGATATTTCTGCAGTGAACTTCCAGTTTATGAATTTCTTCTTGAGATTTTGATAACAAAGCTGGTCGCTAACAAAGTGAGTATTCCTCACAGAAATGATCATATGACACATGTGATTTTCGAAGCTTTATTTGAAAATATACATATTTGACTGTGTAAATAGATCAGATTATTTACATAAAGCCCTCTACCTGGATCATTTTTAATATTAATAAGGTCAATATTGATAGGATCTCATTTGGGATTTTGCCTACATGCCACTTTCTGTTTGCATTTAAATGTGTGTGTGTGTGTGTGTGTGTGTGTGTGTGTGTGTGTGTGTGTGTGTCCTGGGTATGACATATCAACTGCAATCTTTGGTGTGGCTCTAAATTTACTATTTCAAGTTTTAGGGAATATAGTATTACCCCTTAAATGCCAGGTTTACCCTGGCCCTGAGTGTTAGTACATGTTAGGATCTCACCTATGGGCCAAAAAGTTTGCGTATATGTCTAAGTGTGCATATTTGTTATGTGAACACACTGCATGCATGTCTACATGTGTGGGATGGCTATCTAAATATGTAGTGTGAGTGTAGAATATTTGCATCATGTATATGTGTGTACATGTACATGTCCTTTTACCAGAGACGGCAAACTCTGACATTAAAACCCCTTATGCATATTGTATAGTCTACCATGCTCTACCCAATGTATTTAAGGCCCCGAGTATGTCAAACTTCATGATAATATAACATTTGATCATCACAAACACCTAACACATGACACAGTGCCCCTATATGGGCTATGCTGTTTCGAAGGAGAGTGTGCTTTGTGCCGCACAAGCAACTGACCACTTTAAACAAATCTTAGTGCAGGTTGATTGGTAGCGGGATGGCTAGTAGTTCAACACAAGCGCATTCAGGGCAGAAATCCCATGCATAATTGTTAAATGAAGGGCACCTTCCACTGCTGACCCTCATTTATCATTTAAAATAAGTGATTCCACCATATCGTCGTCCTGCGGCCTTGTCCGAGATAGAACTCACTACACACCTCCAGTATTCCCTGTGCATTTGGAATTCTGATGCAGTTTGCAGTGAAATTCATAATCTTGTCAAATAGCTGAATACTTGATGACACCAACACTAGATGGGTTGCCTCCAGGCCCCACCCTGTTATTTAACCCATAACTGGAGGGAAGTGATGGATTAATACCTTTCCCAAGGGTAACAGTGCTGAAGTGAATGCAGGGTACTCAACTGGAATTCAAACTCGGCTCACCGATTTCTCTTTCCAAGCCGATATCCACTGCACCACAACGCACATCCGTCACTGAACGCTGACAGCACCTGGTATTTCCAAGTGGTCACCCATCTAAGTACTGACCAGGCTCAATGTTGCTTAACTTCGGTGATTGAATGAGAACCGGTGTATTCAACATGATATGCCGTAAGACATATATATATAGGATTGATGTGGAGAAGTGTGTTAGTTAACTGAGCAGAATCATGCAGATTTTAACATTTCAATTGACAAAAGGCCCTGAGGATTAAGGAAGTGGTGCCTTCATGAAACTTTGAAGTTGGCATGACTCTGTTCAGTTAAGTGACAAACTTTTCCACATTAATCCTATTAATGCTCTATCTCTATTTCAATATCAACCACTTGACAACAAAAACCTGCTCACCAAAATATCTTTTTATCAGTAAATCACTGAAAAAACAATAATCTTGGCACTAAGCATCATCACAACTCAATACCATATATATATATATATATATATATATATATATATATACAGTACTGTGAAAAAGTATTAGGACAAGAACTATTTCATCTTTTATGAGGCATATTGACAGAAAATAAACAATTTAATTAAAGTAATTTTATTTGATTTACTCAATAAATGCTTTAACAAGAAAAAAATACTTGTTACAAAATAAATTTAATACTTAGTATAAAAGCCTTTTGCTTTGATCACAGCCTTCATTCTTTCAGGCATTGACATCACGAGATTCTTTTATGTATCTAATGGTATCTCCTACCAAGCAGCTTGTATTTGTTCCCAAAGTGTGTCTTGCAAAGTAATATTAGATTTATGAATTTGAGAGGGGGGGATAAGAAAAAAGTCAGTCTTATCTAAAAATAATAGAATAATGAGTTGTTTCAAAATAACTCATTTAATAGAAAATAGGAAAAATTAAATATAACTTATTTTTAATACATTTCTTTTACAACAAGTTTTAAATAATCAATATTTATTAGCAATTTACTTGACTTTTCACCCTGCATTTGAATTTCAGTGAGGTTTTTTGGAAAATCACCACTGTCCTAATGTTTTTGCACAAGAGTGCAATGTAGTGTGCAAAAGTGTTAGAACAGGGGTGATTTTAAACTTTATTTTGATACCTCATAAAAGATAAAATAGTTCTTCTAATACTTTTGCACAGTACTATATATATATATATATATTGTATCAAGGCAGCAGATAATTTTCTAAGCATATATTGTTAAATATAACAGACAATGAATGTCTATTATGTTTAATCATGAGCCTTTCTAAACATCGTATTTTGGCTTTAATTTTAACTTAAGTTACATGATGCTGCAGCATTAAATGATCTGAACATCAAGAAATTAAAGCCAAAATACGATGTTTAGAATGGCTCATGATTAAACATAATAGACATTCATTGTCTCTTATGTTTAACAGCATATGTTTAGAATATATATATATATATATATATATATATATATATATATATCGACAATTTGTAAAAATATACTTTTATTTTAGTATATTTTTACACACACACACACACACACACACACACACACACACACACATATATATATTTTCTAAACATATACTGTTAAATATAATAGACAATACAATATTGTCTCTTATATTAAATTATATAAAATTATTAAATTATATAAAATTATATAAGTTATATTAAATATAAAGACAATTTTTGTCTTTATTATCGACTGAAATTAAAGCTAAAATACAATGTTTAGAACAACTCATGATTAAACATAATAGACATTCATTGTCTGTTATATTTAACAATATATGCTTAGAAAAAATATATATATACATATATATGATAGCTGTCAATTTGTTAAGTGAGTAAGACAATCCCTGACAATTTTTATCAATAATTTTGTTTCTCATGATCTATTAGCATTTTCTAATCCCAAAACAGCTTCATCCCATCTTTTATTAATATACTTCATTATGTATGTGATGACTTCAGCAGAATGGCAGAGTTTCACATTAATATTTTCTTGAAAGTCGTTTGAAAGCATAAGAGAATAAGTAGCAAGCCATCCATTATCAATTGTACAAGTTTGCCAATTTCTGGCTCTGACAACAGTTCTTCTTCCAGTCTATAAGAATCTTAAGAAAGTTAATATCCTGTGTATAAAAATGTTAAGATTGTTAATACCCTCTCTTTAAGAACAGTAAGAATATTATTAATTTTTCTATAAGAATGTTAATATTCCATCTTTTAGAATGTTAAGAAAGCTAATATTCTGTGTATAAAAATGTTAAGAGTGTTAAGACTATAAAAATGTTATGAATGCTAATATCTGCTATTAAAAAAATGTTATAAACTGTCCATAAGAATATTATTAAGCTATGAGATTGCAAAGAATGTTAATATCCTGCCTATAAGAATGTTAAGAATGTTGATATACTGTCTATAAGAATGTGAAGAATGCTAATATCCTATCTATAAAAATGTTAAGAAAAATAATATCCAGACAATAAGAATGTTATGAATGTTAATATCATCTATATAAAAATGTTTATATCCTGTGAATAAGAATGTTATTAACCTATGAGAATGTAAAGAATGTTAAAATCCTGTCATTAATAATCTTGTATATAAGAATGTTAAAAATATTCATCACTTGTCTATAAGAATGTTAAGAATGTCAATATCTTGTCTATAAGACTGTTATGAATGTTAATATCCTATCTATTAGAATATTAAAATCCAGTCTATGAGAATGTTAAACTTGTTAATATCCTGTCTATAAGAGTCTTAAGAATAATTAAAATTTAGTCTATAAGATTATTAATATCCAGTCAATATGAATATTAAAAATATTAATATCTTGCATATAAGAATTGTAAGAATGGTAAAATCATATCTATAAAATATTAAAAATGTTAAAATCCAGTCTATAAAAATATTTAGAATGTTAATAAGTTGTTTAAAAGACTGTTAAGAATGTTATTAACCTGTCTAAGAATGTTATGATTATTAATATCCATTCTTTAAAAATGTTAATATTGTTAATATCCTATCAGAATTTTTCTATGAGAATGTTAAGAATGTTAATATCCTGTCTATAAGAATGTTAACAATATACACATCTTTGTCTATAAGAATGTTAAGATTGTTAACATCTTGCCTACAGAACTGTTAAAAATATTAATATCTTGTCCATAAGAATGTTAATTTCCTGTCTATATGAATGATAAAATCCACTCTATAAGAATATAATATAATATTAACATCCTGTCTATAAGAATGTTAAACTTGTTAATATCCTGTCTATAAGAATCTTAAGAATGCCAATACCCTGCCTATAAAATATTAAAAATATTAAAATCCAGTCAATATGAAGGTTAGGAATATTAATATCTTGCCTATAAGAATGTTGAGATCCTGTATATAAGAATGTTAAGAATGTTAATATCGAGTCAGTAAAGAAATATTTAGAGTGTTAATATCCCATCTAAAGAATGTTAACATTTAGTCTATAAGAATGTAAAGAATGTTAATATCCAGTCTTTAAGAATGCTAAGCATGTTAATATCAAATTTATAAGAATGTTAAAATTCTGCCTATAATAATGTTATTAACCTGTCTATAAGATTATTAAGATATTATGCATATATAAAAATGTTAATATCTTCACTATCAGAATGTTAGACTGCGTATAAATATGTTAAGAATATTAATATCCAGTCTATAAGAATGTTAAGAATGTAGACATCAACTCTATAAGAATGTAAATATCTTATCTATAAGAATGTTATTAACATGTCTATGAGCATGTTAAGAATGTTAATATTCTGTCTATAAGAATGTTAAAATCCAGTCTAGAAGAATGTTAAGAATATTAATATCCTGTCTATAAAATTATTAATATTCAGTTGATAAGAATGTTAAGAATGTTAATATCTTGTCTATAAAAATGTTAAGGATGTTTTTAACAAGTCTATAGGAATGTTAATATTCTGTCTATAAGATTGTTAGGAATGCTAAATTCTCTCTATAAAAATGTTAAGAATGTTAATGTCCATATGATAAAAATGTTATGAATGCTAATATCTACTATAAACAATGTTTATAACCGGTCCATAAGAATGTTATTAATGTATGGGAATGATAAGAATATTAATAGCCTGTCTTTAATAATGTTAATATCCTGTCTATAAAAAAGAATATGTTAAGAATATTCATATGTTGTCTATAAGAATATTAAGAATGTTAGTATCCTGTCTATAACAGTGTGAAGAATGTTGATATTCTGTCTATAAGAATATGAAGATTGTTAATATCCTATTTTTAAGAATGTTAATATCTATAAAAATATTAAGAATGTTAATATCCAAATGATAAGAATGTTATGAATATTAATATCAACTATATAAAAATGTTTATATCCAGTCCATAAGAAAGTTATTAACCTATGAGAATGTTAAGAATGTTAATATCTTGTTTTTAATAATGCTAATATCTTGCCTATAAGAATGTTAAGAGTATTCATATCTTGTCTATAAGAATGTTAAGAATGTTAATATTCTGTCTGTAAGACTGTTAATATCCTGTCTATAGAAATGTCAATATACTTATCTATATGAATGTTAGGTATGTTAATATCCTGTCTGTAAACATATTAATATCGTGTGTAAGAAAATGTTAACAATATTGATATCCTGTCTACAAGAATGTTAAGAATGTTAATATCCTGCCTATAAAAATGTTAATATCTTGTCTAGAAAAATGTTAATAATATTCATATTTTGTCCATAAGAATGTTAATATCCTGTAAATAAGAATGTTAAGAATGTTAATTTTGAAACCATAAGAATGACATGATTGTTAATATCAACTATATAAAATGTTTATATCCTATCCATAAGAAAATTATTAACCTAGGAATGTTAATATCCTATCTTTATTAATGTTAATATCTTGTCTATAAAAGGTTAATCTTGTCTGTAAGCATGTTAAGAATGTCAATATCTTGTCTATAAGATTGTTATGAATGATAATATTCTATCTATAAGAGGATAAAAAACTCAGTCTATAAGAATGTTAACAATATTAATATTTTGTTTATTAGATTCTTAATATCTAGTCAATATGAATGCTAAGAATGTTAATAGCCAGTCTATAAGAATAGTAAGAATGGTAATATCATGTATATAAAATATTTAAAATTTTAAAATTCAGTCTATAAATATGTTAAGAATGTTAATATCTTGTTCATAAGAATAATAATTTCCTGTCTATGATATTGTTAAAATCCACTCTATAAGAAAGTTAAGAATATTAATATCCTGTCTATAAGAATTTTGAGCATGTTAATAGCCTGTCTATAAGAATCTTAAGAATACTAATATCCTGACTATAACATATTAAAAATGTCAAAATCCAGTCAATATGAAGGTTAGGAATATTAATATCTTATCTATAAGAATGTTAACATCCTGTCTACAAGAATGTTAAAAATGTTAATATTGAGTCAGTAAAGAAATATTAAGAGTGTTAATATACCATCTAACAAATGTTAGAATCTGCAATGTTTCTCTTCAAAATCTATCTTACATATTTAAAAGTCTACCATTCAATCTTGCATAGAATATTGCTACCACATATGGTTTTGTTCCTCTGTTATTTACCTTGAGCTCCTTGATAAAATCCTAAAAGGAATCTGCAATGTTTCTTTCCAGAATCTATTTTACATATTTATAAGTCTACCATTCATCCATGTGTAGAATATTGCTGCCACATATAGACTAGTGCCCCTGATATTTACCTTGAGCTCCTTGATAAAATCCAAAGAAGAATCTGCAATGTTTCTTTCCAGAATCTATCTTACATATTTGTAAGTATACCAAAACTTAGAATATTGCTGCCACATATGATCTGGTGGTCCTGCTATTTACTTTGAGCCCCTTGATAAGATCCAAAGAAGAATCAGCAATATTACTGGTTCTGATATGTTGTCTCAGCTTCAATCACTTACCCAAGTTGCTTCTTCTCTAAATATTTTCACTGTTTCTAATTCTTTCATTCACTTTTACCTCCTTCTGTTTTATTGGCTTTACTGCCTCCTTTGGGATGATAACAATATATTTGTAAATGTAGGTAAAAATGCAAATACTTATAAGATGGCGAGAGTTACTAAACATTGGCCAAGGGTCCCCAAGCAGGCTTTATCTCCTCGGTTAAGAAGTTTGAAGATAGAATGCACAGACAATTATACATATATATATATATATATATATATATATAATTGTTGAACAACGTTGAAACAAACATATGATTGTAGAGGACATATATAGAAAAAATTATGTGCATGTTCTAAAACATAATTTATAATAAATATTCACAGCTCTATACATCATATATCGAGCACTGTTTTAAATTAATATTTTTGGACAGGAAAAAAATTCTTTCTTCGTTCTGTACCCACTTGGACATATATATATATATATATATATATATATATAATTGCCTGTGCATACTATCTTCATATATATATATATATATATATATATATATATATATATATATAAAGAGACAATAGAATAAACCTTAGCTGACAGGTTTTGTCCTCTCAGAGACTTTATCAAAGCAATGAAGGACTTATTATGCTGGATGTGTTTATATATACAGAGACAACAATGACATTGATTTATGATGGCTTGTAAATTAGAGAAAGTTCATGGATGTTCATCATGTGGTTGAAAGGTCAGTCAAAGCATGAGGAGAGCAAAATGTGTTCTCCTCATGCTGGCAGAAGTGACCAAGTAAGTAATGATCAAATACATTTTGCTTTCCATATGCTGTATTGATTGTAATTAGGTTAGTATGGTATGAGATGGACATTTGTGCTCTACATAATCAAAGATTAAAGCTATGGATTAAACATTTTTCTTTTGATCTTTCAACATATTTGCTGTTGTGTATTTTGGATTTTGAAAAGAGTAATTCATTTAGGAAAGACGAGTTTGGGAACAAAAAAAACTGAGATGAATATTTTGATAAAGATTTTCATTGACTTGATAAAGTCCCTCAGAGGACCAAACATGTTAGCTAAGTTGAGTTTTTCTTTTGTCTCTTTTTTATTAATTTTGTCTCTTCTGCAGATACACCCCATCTGAGAATATATATATATTAGAAGTAGTACAAAACTAATGGGTTGGCAGTCTACTGTTTGTAGTGATTCACTTTCTTAAGAGTACTCAATACTTAGAGCATTAAATATGGTAACATTTTTATTATAAGTTTATAATAAAAAAATAGTTTAATGTGACACAGAAGCCATTGTGTTTCAATACTATATTATTAGCCTCTAGTCAGGTAGTTTTTTTGCCGCTTGATTAGGTGCTAATAAGTACTGAAATACAACGGCTCATGTGTTGCAGTAAACTATGTTTTTATTATAAATTTATAATAAAAATATTACCATATATATATATATATATATATATATATATATATATATATGAGATAATATTTTTATTATAAGTTTATAATAAAAAAATAGTGTACTGCTACACAAAAGCCACTGTGTTTCAGTACTATCTTCTTTTTTTTTATCATTTCACCCCGAGAAAGGCAGAAATGACACTGATGAGTAGGGGGGCTACATAACTGTAAAAAGATTAATTAGAAAAGAGTGAGGAGTACAAACTAGGAGCAATAGAAAGCTGAGAATGCAGGTGCGATGACAGATACATAGGTGGAGAGAAAGGGAAGGATATATGGGGGTGGGGAGAGAGCTAGAGGCCAGCGGTTAATAGATGAGTATTGACATTGCATTTAAATTTCTGGAGGTTGTAGCCATCAGGAAAGCAAGAATATGGAAGTGAGTTCCACAGGCGAGAAGTGCGAGAGAAGAAGCTGCAGGGGTAGAATTGTCGTCTGCATTTGGATAACCTGACTGTGAATGGGTGGGACGCAGTTGCCAGTCTGGTTGCACGAGTAAACACCTGTTGAGGAGGCACCAGTGACTTAAGTTTGTTCGAGCAGAAGCCATGAAAGTATTTATAGAACAGACAAAAGGAGGCCACATTTTGACAGTGGGGAAGTGGCTGCAGTCGAGCCGCCAGATCAGTACCTATCACATTGCAGACTC